>PNEQ01116551.1:0-112554 GCA_003012365.1 Medauroidea extradentata | reverse complement strand
GTTTTCGTTGTATCTATGTTCCTGTAACTTGCAAATTCTGACTTTAACGTGCCGCCATGGGAAAACTATGAGAGCTAAAATATTTCTACAATTGGAAAATGTAGTCTATAAAACTAACACAATGTCAGGCAAATATAAAATTATGAATATTTGCCACTTGAACGCCCTTAAGACACAAATTTGGTAGTGAGAAACAGATGACTGAATTATGATCGTGCAATGTAGTTACAAATAAGTATTTAAGGCGCCCGCCTGCCTGCCTTGTATCCAGCGTTGCAGCGTGCTAGCAGAACGCTTTTATCTAAGAAACTACTAAATGTGTTTCTGATGTGTGCATTTACGAAAAGAACAAACACTTCAAACGACCTCGGAATTGTAGTATTAAAACATCACGTTAATTAGAAAGACCATTCCAGAGCACCTAAAAATGACTGAAAACGGCTTTTTAATCTATTATATCTAAACAACTACTGAAGGGATTCGTGTGAAACTACAATAGAGAGGTGTATTGGATTTTACTTTACATTTCCACCAATAAAAAGATGAGGTGACCACTGAAAGTGTCAGTCAGGCGAGTGTCCTACGATACCACTGCACGCGATTTCAGTGTCTAGCGGTAGAGGCGATACCACTGCACGCGATTTCAGTGTCTAGCGGTAGAGGCGATACCACACCAGATGAGCCGGTCAACATCGCCCTTGGAGTCGTGCCTCACTCACACTAACACACAGCTACCAGGCGGGTGCCTTAATGGCTCGGTGTACAGAAATTTTCATCAGAACGTTTGTATTTTTTATTTCTACCAGATATTATTTATTTTATTTTAGACACAAAATGTGACCAAATTTTGGTGTTGTGAGAATTTTTTTTATCTCTTATAGTTTTCGCGTAATAGCTTGTTTAAGTCGAAATTTGTATGTTTCCTTTTTAAGGAGAACGCTTAAACCAGCTGACATACCAAACTGAAAAAAATCACAGTGGATAAAGACTTCGCAGGCTACAATTTCATGTATATAAAAACAAAAAATAAAACCTTTTTGTATTTAAATGAAATGCTGAAATTAAAATAAAACTTTTAAAATTAATATTTTTAAGTACAAAAATATTTTCTTTTGGGATTTACCATAGCTGAACTTGTAGCCAATAACATCATTTATTCACTGTGATTTTTTTTCCAGTTTGGTAAGTGAGTTGGTTTTGGTGTCGTCTTTAAGACGGAAACATGCTAATTTTGGCTTTAACAAGCCATTACGCAGAAACTATGTGAGATAAATAATTTTATAAGAGCAAATTTTAGTCACATTTTGTGTCTAAAACAAGAAAAAAATATCTGGAACAAATACAAAAATTAAAACACGGTGATGAAAATCGCAGGATCCCGCGCCCTTTAACGGTGGGGGAAAAAATCATAATTTTAAATTAGTATAAAGTAGAGTTAGTTTTGTAGACAGTGCTTGAGGGTACGTTATCCTCGTACGAAATAAAATTAGCTCAGCCAATATTCCCATTATGGTATTTCAAAGTCAAAATTAGCATATTTTTACTTCATACAAAACTAGAATACCAGAAAACGTAATGAAATTGAAAATAATTACTTTTAAACTACATATTACGGTGTTCGGCTTGAATCATATAAAAACCCACTATAAAATATTTTTGAATTGAAAAGTTTACCAAAAATACCAAACAATTTGCAATTTATTCAATTTTATTTATTACAAACATTTTTGTAATGAGTACTTCAAGCCGTAGATCGTCACATGTAGTTTTGATGTGATTTATTTAATTTAATTTGGTTAACTGGTGTTCAAATTTTGTAATAAATAAATATAAGTTATGCTAATTCTGAATTCGAAATGCCATCATGGGAAAACTGGCTGAGCTATATTTTTTTTTCATAAGAGAAAATTTTACGAGAAAGTGACGTCCGTAAAACTAACACTATTTCATACTAATAAAAATCGTAATTTTTCGCCACGAGAACACTCTTAACGTCTTGTCAACAGTGACGCCCGCTGCAGCCAAGTGGTCAGACCATTCACCTCCCTCCAAGGCAATCCGGGTTTCGACCCCCGGTGGGGTCGGACCCTAGATTGTCACGTGTGGTAATCGTGCGCGACGATTTCGCCATTTGTCGGGTTTTCTCAGGTATCTCCGGATTCCCTCGCCCTTCTGAATCCATCTCGATTGTTGATACGGGATCGGTTTCTAACTTTGTTTACGAGGATGGGCGTTGGGAAAAATTTTTTTTGCTATCGGGATTAGGAAACGAATGTAAGTTAAGGCTGAATCTTGAATACCTACCGCTGGCATGTTCATCTCTAAGCACCATCTTCTCAACTGACACAAAGTACATACATTGGATTCCTGTATCGTCGTGACATACAGCGTTGATTCTACCTTTATATACCTTGATATTGAAAAACAACACGCTGTAAATTTATTAACACAATTATAAGCAAATTTACTTTTAAAACGCATACGTTTCTTATTTTGATCATCTTAGAATACACATACAAAGGCGATACGGGTTCGATTCCTGGCGGGGTCGGTCCCCGAATTTTTTCGTGTGGGAATCGTGCCGGACGAGGCCGTTGGTCGGAGAGTTTTCTCGGGGATCTTCCGTTTCTCCCGCCCTTTCATTCCGGTGCTGCTCCACACTCACCTCATGTCACCCCTCACCAACGCGGAAGACCTCGATGTTAAGCGCTGACCAAAATATCTTACTCACTCACTCAGAATACACATGCAATAGAACCCTCTTTATACACACAACCACCCCCCTCCTCCTGCCCCGCGGTTCTTTACACTTTGCCTTATTTTACACCTACTTTTTGTGGTCCCATTTGCTGTTTTTACATTAGAACTAGCCTTCTCCTTACTCTTTCCTGTATTTTACAACAAATTTTCCAGGTCTCTTTAAAATCGTAAAAAATGGGTTCTACTGTATAAAACGGAAATAAAAAATAAAACTTGCCATTGGGCGTGTCATGATTTTAAAATACTAATCTAAAAAGGCACACAGTGTAGACGCATGTAAAGTGGAACTGTAATAAATTTACATGCGTGTACTTCGCATGAGACCAAGGCCGTAATAAAATATTCACTTTCACTTTTTAGTGTTTTGGGCGTGTCCGGTCGGGTTGCAGAACAACCTAGGGGAGCGCAACAGGCGTAACCACAAAGCACAGTTTTAAATCGAGAAGAACGTTGAATACTCTACATGCGGTGAGCAACTCGTCCCATGTTAGGTATGTGATTGGAAAGAATGAGAACACACGCCCCCTCATCTCCCTGCGGTTGTCTCTGATGTAATCTCGAACTTTGAAACTAGTTCTCAGGCTTGGTTCGGCACTACGAATTATGTTTACATCTCGTCAACAGTGAGATCATTAAAGAATAAACTAAGGGCTTTGAGAATATAGAATACGGCGGTTTGTGGCCGTAATATTTCTGCTCAGCATTCGAATGGAGCGGTTTCTGGAAATCGAAACAAAGATGAGCGAATGAGCGAACTGGTAATTGGATCATCAATAATTACCTTTATAGATTTTAACTGACCTTTACTTCATTCAACCCACAAATAAATATACACGTTTATAAACTCGTCTCAGTTTAATTTTATCTCTTTATCGCTCTCTATTTTCTCTCCCTTTTCATCATTTTCTTTCTACTCAAATTACCGTAAAACGGTGTGAGATTATGCCAAGCTGGGGCGAGATTGTGAAAACTTAATGCTACGTAAAATAACATATACTTTTCTATACTTGTGTTTTTCATTCAGAACAGATTTATTCTTCAAGACTAAGCCCATGTACTTATGATATTTGTAATATACATAAACAAACACATAAAATCTAGGTTGTCACAATCTCACCACACTTGGAATAATCTCACCCCGTTTTACGGTATATAATCTTGTGAGGTATAAAAATAACATTTCATTAAATAAATTCCTAACCTATTTCAGAGTCTTATAATAGTAGGTCTCATTATATTGGGTAATTTTTGTAGCATATTTTCGCCATTATGTTTATTAGATTTGTGTAGGTTTGATTAGAACAGAAAACACTTATGCAAATATAAACTCACATGAAGTTAATAGTAGATTAATATAAGGATAAATGGTAAAACGTTATTTGATTTCTATTCGCAAGTAGACAGTCCTGGCTGACGTTGAGCATTTATCGAATATATTTCAAAATACAGAAGTATAGCACACCTTGTTGTGGCCACAGCGAAGGCGGAAATCACTAGAGCTTTTATAAACTCATACAGGCACAGAAAGCGTTGACTTCTTGCCAGGTTTATGATCTTGCTAATAATGTACCCTTCATTTGCATATGCATACGGTCGAGTGTGTATGACGTACATTACTTTCTCTTATACACTCTTTATTGACTTCTTTAATCCATATACATATGTGTATATGTCCACCGCAGCTGATACACTCTAAATCTGAATTAGTGAATATTCACTTATTCAAGCCGATGGATGGAGCAGTTTCAAGAAATTGAATCAGTGAGAAACCACAGTAAAATCGGTGATTATTCCCTGATTCCGATAAAGAGTGCCAACATTCCACAAGTAAATTAGTGAATCTCCACAGATTTTCCAGTAATTTTTCACTGATTCAATAAGTGAAAACTATTCTTTGATTTCAACTGAACAAACCAGTGAATATTCACTGATTCACTTAAAGGAAATCAGTGAATATTCACTAATTAAACAGTAACGACTTTCATTGTTTCAAATTGTTGAAACTGATCCATCTGTCAGCGTGAATCAGTGAATATTCATTAATTCAGATTTAGAGTGTATTCAAAATTAAAATGAAAATGTTTTTTCCGCCTTCTACGTTTAAAGATTTTCTTAGTTGGGATGTACCGTGGGTATCTTCCATCATTAGTCTCCATTTTTAAGTCACGAATAATGTCCCTGAATATAAACGCATTTCTCATTAACAATGTATGTATTACAATATTGTGCTGTGTGTTCAAGAAGAAGACACGATGATGACTAATCTACCGATTTTAACTCGCCAAAACATTGTTCTACGTTAAACTTCGACTGTGCCCTTAACGAACTTAATTGACTAGCGAACACAAGTATTTCATCTGGAACATAATGGCCGTGAAATTCGTTTTTCATTAGCAGTAAACTCCAATTAAATAATCCTAAGCAGTAGTCCGTAATTGCTTTTGCCGTATTTTTCATTGACCTTCAACAAATTGCACTGATTAAGTGTTAACGAGCAATTTTCCACACAGCATCAAACTTCTTAGGAAGTTATAAGCGAGTAATCATATTTTAAAGAAAAGCTGCACACTCGGTTAAATTTTTTTTCGATACTTTTGCAAAAAAAAAAAAAAAAGGTTTGTGGAAACTAATTTCCAATATGTTTATTTATAAGTTTACAAAAGTATTTTTCACGTTAGAGGAAACGTTTGGAAGCGAACAAATAAGTCGGTTTATTTACGAACTTCTGTATATGTACCCACATGTAAGTTTTGTATATTTAAAATTAATTCTTGTGATATCAAAGATTTATTGGAAACCGGTTTCCAAAAATTTTTTTCGTAAAAGTACAACATATTTTGTTTGTGACAACCATTCGAAGGTTATTTTATTTCACGTAGAATAACTTTCTCATGAAATTGTATCCCTCTAGTCCCCTCATATATTTTGAAAATTCATACAACTTTAATGACATGCGACATTCTAGTTGTAGTGTGTAGACTGATAAATGTTCCGACATTAGTTTACAAGGTTTACAAGGCTTTTTAACGGCGTACTCGTCTGGTTTTAGAAGCTTAATAGTCTGTGTTTCGTAATAAATATGGGCGCCCGATGAAAGTTGATGTGGAAGAAATCCTTCGGGACTGTCTAATAATAGGGCGTAGGACCGAGATTATTGGAATAGCTCGCTCCCATAAGTACACAATTGCGCTCGCTAGTAACTATTCGACGGTTATAGCCTCCGCTAAGCGACAACGTTGATTGGTAGGAGCGACGACGAGATATTGCAGTAATGGAGCCTCTGCTGATTGATCGCCCACGCCTTACGTATTTTCCGTTGCGACAGTTGTAAATAGGTTCAATCCCTCGTATTCAGCTTCATCGGATAGGAAAGGCGTCGGTGATAAGTATGGTTACCGGGAATTTGTTTCCCATCGCACGTGCTTTCCAATAGCCATCAAGCGCTCTGAAATTGTATTTTATTTCCCCCGAAAGTTACAGCACTTGACATGTTGTAGTTTCAAGATTAATCTGCTCATTTACAGGATAATAAGAGGTATGAACGTCATGTCTGATAAAAAATGCAATTTCACTAGTGCATAAACCATGTACTTGGCAGTTGTTCTGCCTTTGGGGAGTTCTTACCCAGTACAAACACTTTCTTCGCCATAACAAAATTTTGTTTTGAAACAATCCACTGCAAAATAACTTTTTTGCAAAGGTACCTAGTTTGCGGTACAGAAATCTTACCTTACAGCAAAAAACTGTGGAAAACTTATGTTCTATGTCAGCACATTTTGTCTTTGTAAAAGTTTTATTTTAAAAAAATTGTTAATTTCTTTGTACTAAGTATAATGATTTTCGAGCATAAAGCTTGTGTCAAAAATGCCACACCTATCTTTAACTCAATTATGCCAAATAAATTATCATAACAACAACAACAACATCGTTTTTGTAACAATTGCTGTAACTTTTAAACAATACCGTTTTTGCAGCAAGGCAATATTTTAAGCAAATATTTTGTTGTAGTAACGAAATTTTTTTACTGTGTGGTCTCCCAACCCAGCAGACATGGACAGACTTGTTACTAAGCGTACCATTACAGAGACAAGGCGCTGCAGGAGAATATAGAGACATTACAAGAAGCTCAGAACATGCAACCATTCCCGAGGGCCGACAAACAAATTGTTATCTTAAGTACGTGCTTCATGGTACGTGGTACCGAACAACAACTCCAGAGCGTTTTATACACTAACTGAAAACCATTTAACTTTGCTTCAAAATGGTCATGTTCCGAGATAGACTGTGTACAGTGAGATAATGTTCGCGCAAAAAGTTGAATTGCAAACAGTCGCAAACAGTGGAGAAAAATTAGTTCTGTTAGTCAGAAGTGTTCAGAGAAAGTCTACATAACTCGTAACATACGAAAGCTAATTAATTTATGTTACGAGGTTAGTTTCGGAATGACAAAGTTTCAACTTGATGTATCCATAATCCAATTTATTGAAATTAATCACATTGCTGAACAATTTTTTAAAATGTATGTACATTGATGGAATGTAGCAAATTCGTTTTGTTACTGCAGCATATTTATCCAAACGAAGCGACGATTTGAGTATGAATATTTGGAGCTATTAAACGTAAAAAAGAATATATATATATAATTATTTTAGTGATGCCGCAAAGAGTTTATAGACTGTGTATGATGAAAATGCTTCAGTGACGGTTTCTTTGTTCAGAACCTATGAGCTATCTAAAGCGACTCTTCAAGTATCTTAGACACAATTAACAAAACTTGACATATCACTGTATTCCTATGAAGGACAAACCCTTTATGCTGTTAGATGTTTAACAAATTATTTAATGATCGCATGTAAAGCCATTACTATGCTCACAAACCGGAATGTACCTGTAATTACGGAGAATTTCGAAGTTTCAGTCGCTCTGGGATTCGTTGGTATCAAATATTTGTACAGAGCGTGAAAGAGGTTTCTCGTTGATATAGATGAATTTATAAGTTCTCTATTTTAATTAAATGCACAGATTCGTTGCGCAATAACTATTTATTTGAATTACTAGAGTTACTTCGGTGAAACAGACAACCCTATTTTTAGCTTTTTGAAGTGACTTAGCGGATAAAAACAGAAACTTCCTTGCAGTCAAACAGATGATACTGTAAGCAGTGAAAAATCAAAATTTTTAGAAAAACTTAATGGTAACATGTAGTCTAATTAGTAAAAATGAAATGAGAAGGAATACAATATTGTAAATATTAGTTAAAGACGTACTGACGAATCCAAACTGCCGAATAATTTTTTAGTGCAAAAAAAGTAAATATGTGAATAAGTTATTCACATGTCAGTATAAAGTTGCTGCATGAAAAGTAATGGCATGGGCGTTAGAAAATATCGCAAAGGGGAAATTATTATTTAAAAATATGAAAATAACTTTAGGATTACGCATATTCCCGCATAATCCAGTTTTTACTATGGCAAGAAAAGACAACGTGTCACGTTGTATCAAACTTGCTGCAGTAATGGACGAGAGATATATGTGAATCCCGTTTTTTTTATATTAATGCAATAACTAGATATTTTACAGCTGTACCATCTACTGAAATTCTAGCCACATTCTATTTTGCTGCTAAATAATAAAATAATTAGCAATTTATCAGTACAAATATTCTCAACGGTTGCATCTTAGCAATAGTTAAAACGTGCTAAAATTAGAGTTTTTAAAACACTCAAAACATTATCTAAAATAATTCGTATCTACACAACGGTATTAAAAAAAGCAATTGAAAAACTTACGTGTCACTAAAACTACAAATAATTTTCACCACAGTTATTTAAATCTATCTGGTAACAATTACAGCACGAGTGCACAAGCAACGGTTTGTATTAACATTTAATACTGTGCAAATGTTTTATATCGAAGTAACATAGCGGGCACCAGGTAAATACGTTACTATTGTTCAGTGCTTAGCAGATTTTACATACATAAAGTTAGTTGTCAAATTACTAATTATGTTATAAATTGACGACTTGAAGTACACGTCCCCTGACGCCACACCGCAGGGGAAATACCGTGGGAAGCAAAGCTTGTTTACAAACATGCTGATTTGTCAGTTGGTAATTGCAGAAAGCAAAAATGTTGTACATTTATAGATTTGCACGCAAGGGTAAAAAATATTAGTTTAAATTTCATGGTTAAGATACGCAAATACATACGATTAATGTTTACCTGAAAAAGCGGCAAATTCCAAACAAATAATAAATTTTCTTGACGTACATCTCATCCGGGACATGTGAAGCCAAACAGCTAAATGAAGGTTATGTTCAGCTGCGGTATCCATGGAGATTGGAATTGTATCCCACACCTGACTGTAGCTCCGCCTCTTTTCAAGTCGTCCATTCAGTTTACTAAATTAAGTCATGGGACAGTTCAGATAGCTAAACCTGTCTTGGGAAACACATCATCAAGCACTATAAGAAAGTTTTTACCAATCTAAAAGTTAGTTAAAATTGTTAATATTAAGGTCATGATTTATCTTTTTTCCCGTAGTAGTATACATTCCGAGATATGTACGTTACACACTCACTAAAGTGCCTGCCTACCACAACCTATTTTTTGCGACTGTGTTCCGAAATTAGCGATTCGTAACTGCTATAACTAACTTTATTCCTTAGACAAGATTGTTATTCCAACAAACCAATAATTTCTAGGAGGCACATGTTTTGTTTTTATAAAATGGCTTCCAGTTATCATCGTAACAACAGCTTTGAAAATGACACACATAATAAATCTCTGAACAAGTAAAGAGTTGCTTGTTTCAAAAGATTCCTTAAAGTAATAAGTCGTTATTTTCGTCACAAATTACAACAACAATCATTAAAGAGGGGAGGGCTAACATTAAACAACCGAGACTAAATTACACTATTGAAGTTCTCAAAAATCCCAACACCATTGATAATTCGAGATGGTTTAAATTTTTGTAAAGCATTATAATTATGTAATGTTTAAGAGAATTTTCCTTCTTCTGTCGTAAGTACGATGGGAAAGCAAAAACACGCCACACAATTCTACATGAAACAAACTGCCAATTATTGTGTGAAAACCTTTAATTTCAATGTCAGGCCGTAGATGAATTTTCGTGTGTTCTTACACTGTCACGCCAGCAGCGAACGACAGTAGATGTATGTAAAATACTAACATATTTCCGGGAAATCGCGTGTTCTGCGGGGCGAAGAGTTTTCATAGTTCAGAAGCGCTTGCAGAAACCTTACTCGAGCTACTCGAAAGGGTAGACATTACTCTAAAACCGTTCAATAACCTTGTGTGAGTACAGTCAACCTGCGTTCAAAAAATCTGAATATTCAACTCGATCACTTGGCCGGATCTACTCAGATCTACTTACTCTGTTCGGGAGCAGGGTAGATAGCCGCCAGCAGACAAATCACACAAAGAGCGCGTAAAAAAACCATATGCTCCCGAGTGCGTGTAGGCCTACAACGGAAAATCGGTTTTCGGTTGTTATCTCTAGCATGTTTGTACCGTTAATGTTAACAGCACGCAATTGTAATATCATATACTTATATTGTATTATTGCAAAATTATATTCCACGCTATCTCAGCTTGGATTACGGCGATTGAAATATACCGCTTCTGCAAATTTTACCGCGTTTTAAAATTAGGCCGCCAACGTATGTTTTTTGAAATCTCGGAGAAACCCGTAGAAAAACCAGTAACAGCAGTATACTAATAATAGGTTGTTCATGTTTAAGTGGGCACTTCACAAATGTCATTAAATAATATTAAGAACCAATAATTATATTTTATTGCAGCATCAGATGTGAACACATGATACTTGAGAAATTTTAAAGCTGCACTTAACAGCCACACATCAGAGTTTAATAAAAAAAAACTGGAGGAACAATACAAATAGTCACCCACAGTAAAACTAAATGGAGCCTCTACTGTGGCAAGCCTACACTTTAAAGATTCAGTGGGTAGTACTTCAGCATACTTCAAAATTGTTATAGCAATTACAGTTCTCGAAATAGCTTCTTTGAATAGGTTACAGTGTACAAAATTAAGGACATTACTATTCAATAAAATATTCTTGTAGAAGACTAAAAATTATTCGATTGCATTAGTTGAAATCAAATAAGAATTGATACAAACTACCCCATCTCTTCTTTTTTTAAGTTCACCCCGCCCCATAAGATGGAAAGCTCAGTGATATAGGTCTCATTGACGCAAAACTTATAAAAACTTAGTTCTCAAAATGCCACACATGTAACTGATTTATTATAAAATACACACAGGACAATAATGGTTCCGATGCGTCATGACGATTGCCACGTGAATCCAAGAATTTTAAATTCCATATACCGAATTCCACATTTTGGGAAAGTTTTTATGCGATATTGTTTAAACACACAATAATTTTCAGTGAAGCCCTGCGTTGACCTAATTGTTAGGTGCAGTGACAATTCCTAGGAAAACTTCATTTACGTGGAACATATTTACGGATACTTTTGGGGCTTACAGTGATGGGTGCAAACAAAAATGCAAAAATCCCACTTATAAAAGAAAATAATATTTCATGATAATATGAGTGTGTTTAATAAAGGGGTGAAAATAATTAGCGAACGAAACCAATTAGGAGGTCTGATATGATGTGAATCCAATTGAGCTTGCCTGTGGGATTCAGTAAGCCAGCGCATTGCAGCTTGTCAAGCACTTCCCAAAACTCGTGCAGAGAAGTAAAATGCCCTAGCTTGTGTCAGAGTGGAGACGTATCCCCTAACAGCTTTATGATCATCTCCCTGATTTCGTCCCACGCATGTTTGTAGTATTGGCCGTTCACTGAGATCATACACCGTACTATAGGACAGTTTCTGTAGTTTTATGTTAGCTTCATATTGGCGCGGCGGACGCGATGCGATGGACAAGATGCAACACTAAAAATACTCGTTGTTGAGAAAACTTGTTTGACTGCTCGCGATAAATGCCAAAAAAAAAAAAAAAAAAAAAAAAAAAAATGTAAATAAATTTTGTCGCTCTATTAATGTTTACTTTATTTTTTTAACTTTCCGTTTGGTAGCAATGCAGCTTCGGAACTTTTGGCATTCCCAAGTGTGAAATATAAAGTCATAACACGTTTGCGTGAGAAAGTTATGATTTTTTTATGACAAAGAAAAATATCTCGTAAATAATTTAATCCTGTTAATATAAACTCACCAGGTCCACCAATATTAAAATGAACTTCTTAGCTTTGACCAGTCTGCGAAGAAAAATACTTGATATTCGAATTTGCGTCACACCGACGATTTTGGTCACTATGACGTCATATGAATCCTCGACGCTGATTGGCTGACAAGTGTTTTCATTCGCGTTGTGCCTATACAGTCGCTTCTGTCACGCCATTGTATAGCCAACGTTGATGTCTGTTTGCTTCTTGGGGGTCCTGTCCCGTGACAACGACAATCATATCCTTCTGTACCTGACAGCTTATCATAATTTACTTAATCAATAAATTTAATTAAAACTTAATGTTTGATATCTTGTATCTTCTTTTAGTCCGATCTTATAAATAATTTTATTGATTTTTGCTGTTTACAAGCGCATATTGTATTTTTTAATGAAGTTAATAACTAAGTAAGATAAATAGAAAATAAATACGGCACAGTTTTTTGACATATAGAGAAAGCCGACCAAATAAATTTGTTTAACATTGATAGTTTTTCGCCAAATAGACGTACTCAATATTGGAATTTTTAAACAGAATATACCAGTAACCTTTGTTATGAACGAATGCAGACTGATGAGTTGCACTTGAACAATAAACACAGTTTAATATACTCGAAGGAACTACACTTATAGTTTTTGAAGAGGCAATCTGATAGAGGCTCTCTGTAAAATCAATGTAAAACACTGAAATGAAAAAAAGTGTGAAGAGGAATGTAATGTTATCTGTGAAAGCGGGCATTTCGCACTATCCACATGAATATCTTCAATCAAAAAAGTATTGCAAATCGACGAGACATACTAGATTAGGATGTCAGTGGATAGAATGACAAACCTTTGAATAGCTTGAGTGTTCCATTTTTACTATATGGCTTATTACTTTATTTCGTTCGCATGTCGAACTTTTTATACTGCATTTTCAGAAGTGAAAAACTGTCCGCCTATTCATCTGGCTTTCTAATAACAACGCAGATGTATACTACAATTAGCTTATGCATATTAGTCTACTTCTAGAACTTGAATTCTTCTCATAAATTTACGTAATACGACCAGATATCGACGCGATGCATCAAAAATCTGCCTAGGGAGCGTGGAATGCTTTCAGTGAAGCAGAGAATGCGCTATGGTTACAGTAGCACGTGGCGATAGTACAAAAAACATGTCTGTACATGTATGAGAGGATTTCTATGTCACGTGCTTTATAGGAGGCAGAGAAAGTGGAGTTGAAAGAAGGGTCAACTGTTTGAGAAGAATACGTAATGATCCGTATGTTCCATGCTCTCATTCTGCACCTCAATGGAGTTACGCGAGTGTCATGGAAGTCGTGCAGTATTGGACAGTAGATTACCTTGTAAATACAGCACTGCATTCCGGCCATTCCAGCATATTTTAAGTGGAATCGTATTTGCAGATGAAAGGAAACTGCACAGCATAATATAAGCTGGCTTTGCCCCCCCCCTCCCCCAAATTTGTTTTTTTAAATGTTTTGATAAGACAAGTACAATATTGGGTAGAAATACAGTTAATATCGCCACAATATTAATTTATTGTGAGTAATTTAGAAATTGAATTTTTGCTATGCGATAAATCTGTACTTAAAAATTATGTCATGAAATTAAACTAGTTAATTAAATTTAATTTTCAGGTTTTGACATACACATAATCATTATAACTACATTCTTCAACACGACAATCTACGTTAAAAAATAGCATTAAGGGGATTGATCCCTGCCAGATCGGTTTTACGGTTTTTCTTATAAATCAGGGAATAGACACATTGTTTTGCTTTTTTTCACGCTGACAAAGCATAGTTTATTGTTTCATTAACTTTTTGGAATCCATATGGCATTGTTTCTGTTAATGTTGTGGCCTCTGTAGTCGCTCCCGTAAATAAAGCTATTTTCCTTTTCATCTGTTTCCCGTTGCAAAATAATGAATATATAATGGTTCCAGCAATTACAGAAAATCGATTAAGTTTGTATCTATGCCTGCCGTGACAAAAATTTTGATACATCGACTGGAATAGAAGTTATCCAGAAAATACAGATAAATCCAAGGTGGTAGGGATCAATACCCCTTAATGACTTTCCTCTCAGTCGAAAATTGAATACATTTTCATTATTAACAAATAGCTTATTCTAGGCTGATATTATTTTTCTGTCCTAACTTTGCCAAACAATGCCTGGCCGCCCCTTTGATAGGCCACCCGGAGCGCATGGCCCATCTTGCCCCTTATAGATATGGCGGTGTGCAAATATTAATACTTTCGAGATTTATTGGAGTTAATAAAGCATTAAAGTGCTAAAGTTAACAAGTAAAAAAAGCACCCACTGACCAAATATTTCCAAAGAATTGTGTTTTAAACAGCATATTTTCAATAATACGGAAAATGATAAAATTTAAGAAACAAAAAATTTACGAAAATTTAGTTACGCTTGCACTGTTTACGTGTAAACTCTGTTCCATAAACATCCAGGGTACTCGCCTAGAAAATCACAAATTAGTTATAAAATTGAGTATCTTGATATGCATTCAGCTGTACAGAACGTCGAGCTGCGTTATTTTTTTAAATAGCTGTGCACCACGTTCATAGATAAAACGTCTACTGTCGCTGCATAAGAAATGTATACAAATAGAAAGGTTAAAGAGATAGTGAGTGAAATAGCAAAATTTACATATTGAGTATGGTGGAACAGACTCCATTGGAATGGAAAACTTGTTTGAAAACCTGGCTATGCTCAGTCGGGGAAATTAGGTAAAACATGAGATCGATCAAAGGGATTACGCAGGTGAGAATAAAATTTTGATAGGAGGCTATACTTACTACAGGAAAACTACGATACTAAAATAATATATATAAGCAAATTGGTTCAGGCAAGGAAAGTAGACTAGACTTATCTTGCGATATTCTTCTGGAGTTCGCTGCGTCGCTCGTACCAATTAATAATTCTAGATCCTTAAATTTTTATTAACTTTTTTTAAAAAGGACAATCAACAACAACATAAATTCCTTGTTATTTTTCCATTCCTTCCCATAGACAACCTTCAATAATAAGCTCCACACTAAGAGAAATAAAATTGACAATAAACTGAAGTAGTGTTAATCCTGACTCTTAGGTGAGAAAACAAAACATGAATCTAAATAACCCTAATTCAGCCTTTAAAATAACTAAACTAAATTATGTACATTTAAAAATAACAAACAAAACATTAATTAATCCAATCAGGGAATAAAAGGGCTCAAATAAAATTAAAGAATCTCTGCCAGTCCTTATGTTACAGCTGATATTATGATAAATATCGTAAACCATCACAGCGTTAAGTTTTTTTTACGAAAAGCTTCGTACGCAACGTTATTATCAGTGAATATTTTCCGCCTTAGCTTTGACTCATGTTATGTAACAGTACGGTTGTCACGGAGGGAGGGAGAAGTATGCGTACTGAAAATAAAACTACATACACGTCAGTTTTCTATGAACGTAACACAACAGTGACCTAAGAAACACAAGTTTGTCAGCAATTAGGATTTCAAGTACTGTACTTTCCAAATAAATATTTATTTCTTGACATAACTAAATCATCGGCATGAACTACATTTCATAAACATCCTTAATATTTTTTGAGATAACACATTTTCATGTCATAAATCTATCTCGTTCACAGAAAAGCTTATGTAACGTGAGTAAAATGTGATAAGCTGACAGTGTAATTGAATATACTCTTATTATATATGTAGTTAAATTTGTAAGTATTACCTTGGCATGTAATTGAACCAGCACATATTTGAATTGCTAACAACAAACAAAGAGGGCAGATGATTTTCTACATTTGCGGTACGTTTGATATTTTTAATATGTTATTAAGAAGCTGGCTTGTATAAGTCAATAACAATTAATTACATTTCAACAAAAAACATCAAAGGAGCTGTGAAAGTTGGTCATTGATGATATTTTGCATACAGATGACTAAATGTACGAAATAAGTTTAACCTTTAAATGAGAAAATATTCTAGGGTTATTCTAGGGTTTAAAAATAAAAAAATTACCGCCTACTGTTTCGACATTAGTTGAGATGTGAATAGTTCTTCTAGTAGTAGGAAAACTATGTAAGAATATTTTGGGGATAAATAACACGAAAATTGCCTAAAAATTAATATTTACTACGCTTTTGATTCAATTGTTAACATTTTTGTAATACTTGCAAACCAGAACATAGTGAAGTTTGACTGTAATTACAGATTAGCAAAGCAACGTTCGTATAATATAGTCATTAACTGGGTGACGTCACCAACGTATAAACGTTGGCATTAATTAAAATTTTGTATTTGCATTTTAACAAATTGCTATCCCAATACTTTAATAGAATAACTTATGATACCATGCTACAATGACATGAAATATTTAAAAAAAAAATTGATGAAAACGTCGGCATTAAGGGCTTGTTCCCGAGTTTTTTCAGACTGGTACCAATAACTCAAATATTTTTCAACCAAAAGTTTTGAAAAAATTTGAGTCAATGTGCAATCAGACGATGCACAATACTGTGGACGCGTTTTTTAAATAATGTACCATTCGCCAGCAAAAAAATAATTTCCTTCATTTTTGCTTATTTTCACGACGAAAAACGTGGTACTTTGGGTAATGAAATCCAAAAAACCGTTCAGTATAATTCTACAAAAAAATTCAGCTACAAATTATAACATGTAATTGTCAAAACAATGCAGCGAAATTTTGATATGAGTATTAGGTAGCAATAAAAAAAAATATTTTCAAAATCACTGCAAAACTCCGTAACAAGGCCTTAATTAAAATTTTGTACTTGCATTTTAACAAATTGCTATCCCAATACTTTAATAGAATAACTTATGATACCATGCTACAATGACATGAAATATTAAAAAAAAAAAAAAATTGAGGAAAACGTCGGCATTAAAAGACCAATGACGGAATTGAATCCTTAATGTTTACAGTCGGGTTCTAAACTGTGACCTCGCCAATGGGAATCACGCAATACAACCACGCCACCAAACACACGTATGTTCTGACAACTGCCAAGGACATGGGGCTTACGTGGAACTCCCGTTGTTGTTTTGACGGTTGTTACAGTGAAAGCGAAGGTCCGAGCAGGACCGGTTTTACACGGGATGGTAAATAGATTGAACAACATCCGTCAAGGCTAGGCGTGGAATTTTTTTTTTTTCGAGCCAGATTTTTGTCCCTTACGGAGAGCATGCGGATTTCCCCCGCCGGCGGAATTTCTCAGCTGCGCACGCGGGTTTATTCTACTCGCCCAAGTCAGGTTCAGAGTTAAGGTGGGTTCACAAATGATAACACAACAGTAAGCATAAAACATAGATCGTTCGCACAAGAACTAACCTCTGTGTAATCATACCTGCAGATTCACAACACCAACAGTGTGGTCGTGTACATATAGATGCTGACACAGGAAATGTTAATATTTCATTTCTTGTGCGTACGGATATGATAACAACCAATCACAGCAAAGGAGTTTGTGAATGTCCGCCATGTTGATTTAACCTCCGAAAATATACGACAACAAATCAAACATAGAATAAGAAATTGTAATGTTAAAAACTACGTTTCTGTATCGTAAAAAGAGATGTACGCTGTGCAGTTTCCTTTCATCTGCAAATACGATTCCACTTAAAATTGTTGGAATGGCCTTCAGTTGACTTTATTGCAATAAGGAATACTTCAGATTCGTCAAAAAATGCTGTTGGCTAAACACAACAGTAAGAATGCAACTGTGAACTAATTTTGCACAAGGTGCACTGTTATGTTATGTGTCCTGTGCTTGTGTTTTTTAATTGTGAACCAGCCTTCAAGTGTGCGGGATCGACTCGACGGCAAAGCGACAGAACCGGTTCCCTTCCTGGACGAAGCTGGGGAATGAACCAATTAAAGTCCGGGTTTTACGTCGACCGGTTGTCCACTGACAGGCTACAGATGACGACGCTGCCAACAATACAAACGGCTCCGAACAACGTGTGACCCCATCTTACCATCGCTAGAGATGATGGAGTATATCGCGGAAATGTTTTGTGCTAATGTAACCCTGAAAACCCTGTAGTTTCTTGCGACGTACATGATTGGCTGATGTACGTCCGACACAACTTAGGTGTCTGCAGACCAATAACAGGCATCAAATATTACAATAGATTCTTATTGGCTTAGTCAAATAGGGCAATACGTACAAGCAGACGCCAATAGTATTCTGGCAAGCTGAGCATGCGTTGAAACCCAGCAAACAGTCAAGTTTTCCTGCGATGAACTATCGTCTCTAACTATCACACCAACCAGTGCAAACCGGACTCGATTCCCGGCGGGGTCGGTCCCCGTATTTTCGCACGCGAGAATCGTGTCGGACGATGCCGCTAGACGGCGGGTTTTCTCGGAGATCTCCCGTTTCCTCATTCCGGCGCCGCTTCATACTCATGTCATGCATCCTCTCACCAGAACTAAAGACCTGGATGTTAAGAGAAGTCTTCGCCGGTGTCGAATTTCCACCTTAGACGCGTGGGGACAGCGTATTGATATGAACCAGTGTCCCACGCTTGACGAGAAGCATATCGCCTCTGTTTGCTGCGCGCCAAACTGGCGTGCAGTGTTTTCATTGTAGTATTTTTCCTATGGGACTTTAAGCGGTGACCACAATATTTTATTATTGAACATTATGAAGTAAAGATCAACGCAGGCTCTGGATTTACACTTTGCGAATTCAGGTAATATTTTCGGAGTTACAGCAGTCTAAAAAACGTTTTTAGCCATTTTGAGATGCCCGAAAATCACGTTTCCAACAAGCTTGCTGAATTTTTGAAAACATAGTAGCATAGTTTCATGTGTGTGTTCTTTTCGTAAATAAACATTATATGAATAAGTTAAGTACTTTGGCGTAAAATTAATACGCGTGAAACGCTGCAAAGCTGTCCATGCGCCAGTCGAGGACTCATCTTAAGCGCTGACCAAAATATCTTCACTCATATAACCTAGGTTAAAACTGTACACATATAGAGCCATGTGGTTTGCGGCAACAGTAACCATCGCATACTTCACAGTGTGTTTGTAATACTGGTGCAACGAACAGGCGGGAGTTAATTAACAAGACGTTGCCGGGTCCTGGCAAAGGAAAATAAATCTGACGAGCTACGTCAGAACGACTTATGCAGGGACAGGAAAATTTCGCGAATTCAATCACCTGCACAGTAGAATCCATTGACCCAAGCCCCGTCTTGCAGTTCATATTCTGTTGTTTCACTGAGTAGCAGCTAGTGGACAAATTGTCGGAGCTTGAGTATACGTCGGATAGTTGATTCTTACATGCAGGTCGCTGAATTCGCGAAATTTTTCTGTTCCTACAAATAAGATAAAACCGCCATCGGTTGTTCAGAGGGATGAAGCGCCAAAGCAGTGAATTTTCACAATTTTCGACATAACTTTTTCCCCTCGCTTATTATAGAAAATCAAGGCTCGGCAATTCGTAGCTTACTCTTTTCTACACCTTCTTACATTACTACATAGTCACAGACTTTCTTATTCTGGATCACTGGTGGCAGATAGGAAAAATATCCATTTTACCTATTTGCCATCAGTGATCCAGAATAAGAAAGTCTGTGTCCATGTAATAAAGTAAGGTGTACAAAAGTGTAATCTACGGATTGGTTTCCTATAATAAGCGAGATATAAATATTTATGTCGAAAATTGTGATAATTCTTTGCTTTAGCGCTTCCTCCCCCTTCATGATAAAATTAGAACTTTTAAAATCCACCTTGCCAAAAATAACAATTACAATATTTATTGGTCCCACATATGTTAACTTTTCTGTACGGTGATATGTATACACTGCATGTGGCAGTGAGAGAGATCTTGGAACAACCGAAATTATGATAACCGGATTGGTAATCGAAGCAGGAATCTAGTCTTGTGTTTTACCACTTTTCCCTCTCGCTCGGTAGTATTAATACTGATAGGTAAGGAAAATGCAATCTGTCTAAGACAAAAACAAATGTTTGCATTCCAACACGTGTCTCTATCTACGTAGGAGCTCTGGCAAAACCAAGGATGGGGTATTACGTACGAAATTACATGAAGAGGCACTTTGCCACTTTTTAAGTTGCCGCTTTCTAGTACGGGAGCTATCTCATGTCATGAGTGCACTTACATGCCCCTTAAATTTAATTGCTGGATTTATTACACTCATATAGGTGTTTTAGAAAAATGTGGTCGCATGTTCCAATTCCTGGCCATTTGGCCGCCATATTGGAAAATGGCTGCCGCATGGCTAAATTTTGGTTTTCGTGTATCTCCCTACCTAACCGCCCATATTTGTATGATTTATAACTCATTTTTCTCAATTTTTAAGAATAAACAAATTTTGCTCTTACACATTTTTGATAACTGTTGTGGTTTTTTTTTGACTAAATATAAAAAATTTAAAAATTTCTTATTTTCGTTGTAACTTATCTCCTGAACCACATATCCAATTTTAATATCATATAGCTCATTTTACTAGTTTTTTTTTTTAAATATGAACACTTTTTACTCTTGCACATTTTTTCCGACAAAAATCGTTACATGCATCGTTAAGAGGAAAATATTGCTACAGGAATTGAAAAGTGACAAAAAAATAAATATTTGTAGGCTTAGGTGTACCAGACAGTTTTTGGGCATGAAATTACATACGTGCTCAAATTTTTCAGGATGTTTAAAGAACAACATAAAATTTACTGTACAAACGTGGGGTACACTGAGACGAAAAATGTCGTGGTACCAAAAATGTAGGTTCGACAGGTACAGAGCCGCACATAATATCTCTTCTCAGGTCTCCAGGGTATGGAACGCCATTAAATGTGCTTACATAACCGTGGACATGCAATCATAGGTGGATAGTAGCTCTAGGAATGAGGGAGCGAATTGCAGTTTTCCGAGACTGGTGATTATCCTTGGTGCAGGAATTGCAGACAGGTTTTAGAGAAACGAGTCTCTTAACCTTTGTACAATGATTTTACTCACCTGTTCATTCTGGCCTTTCACATTCTTTGGTTCAACGACAACAAAACAGTTCTGCAATTTTTTTTTAAATTTATCATACACTATTAACAATTATGTGCTAGAATATTTTCGTTGCAGTTAGGTTTTTAAGCAACTTTACCATAAAATGTACGCAATGAAGACATGGTTGAGTTAGAAAGCCCCTTAGAAATCAAAATAAAATTAGATGTTTGGTTATTGAACACATCTTTTAGTTTAACAAGTGACCCAGAGATGGAGCATACGGAAACCACTCTCCGCTGGGTAAAATATTTTGCGTCATTATCAACAATAATATGTGAAGAGAATCATTGTGATCTGTTATTTAAGCAGTGAATCTGGACGAAAAATTGATCACGTTAGCTTCTTAGCACATCGGAATACGTTTTCAACGCTGAAAGTGCACGATAACGGTGCGATGAATGTATCTATCGTACAGATATGTTTACATTGAGAGTGTTCATTAAAAATAAACTAAAAGCTGCCAATCTGCTTGATTGTGGCATACTTTTGGCTCTTCCCACAGCAAAAGTATTAATTTGAAATATCGCAGAGACGGTGGCAATCTTGTTGCTGTGTAATATTTTACAGACGCTCGTGAGATTCCGTACCAAAGTTTTCTAATGATTGCACTGACACAGTCAAGTTTTATGATGGCATAATTTATATTATCAACATGGCAACAACCAAGCGAGCCTAGCGTATTAAAATAATTTACTAAGGAAACATACAGCTTGCTCTACTTGCCCAACTTGATAATTTAAAATAGAGGTTAACAAACTAAATATACAACGTTCTTTACTTCCCCAACTTGTAAACAGTAAAAATAGGTCAGCAAAATAAAAAAAAAAAAAAAAAAACGCTAACAAAATATATGTTTGTATGGGGCAAAAAATCAGTGGCCAACTCCAATCTTTGAACAGTTGTGCCGGTTGCGTGTATCTACATAAACCTGTTACCAAAAGTGAAATTGAGATGAAAAACCTTGTTTACTGAACAAGACACAAAATGCAGGAACACTTGCGTTAACGCAAAAAACTGGCAGTCTTCTATTAATTGTAAAACACAAAACAAAGTACTCATAACACGTCGTTGTAGTACATCAGTACCCTCCACAATTAATCTTAGGGATAATAATAGACGTCCACACCACTTAAACAGCTGAAAAGCAGGAATACTGGTTAGATAGACAAGGTTGTACCAGACAGTAAAATTATTCCCTGTCGGTCCATTCTTTTTTCCCATGCTAAATAAAAGGGAATTAAAATGTTGGCCATGACCTCGACAGAGAAATCTTCCTTACCAATAAAAAAAATATCGCGTGTGGAATATAAATCTGTTACTTTTTTTTTTTTTTTGCTTGCCAGTTAACGTTGATCTTACGTAATCAAAGATCCGGGCATTGCGTCACTTACTAGGTATTATTTTCTTACCAAAATCATAAAAAAATCACCGTCTTTTAAGAACGTATTTATTGGTACTATTCCTTTTACATTCGACCGCTGAAACATTGGTTCAGAGACAGAATTGATAAGAAATCTTTACGCGAGTGCCCAACAATATATTTACAGTGTCGTTTGTTTCCTCATGTTTTGCTGGTATGTTGGCAATTATAGTGCCAGGGTCATGTACTGAATTTAAGGAGACCTTGCTTCAAACAATAAAATTTACAAGCCGCGTGTAAGGAAAACATTTCCAGCGCATGAACGAACAGCCTACGTTGGATTGCCATTCCTAGGCAGTATGTGATTTTCTTCCTTTAACCTCTAACATCGTCCACTCTAATTTTATTGAGAGTAGCATTTATGAGATCTGGGTTTGGTAATGGACAAATATCCTTGGATACCATTCACGTAATTGCTGGGTCCGAATGATATTGAAATACAGTAGGCAATAGTAAAGCCAAGTAGTGTCTTTCTAATTGGGAGTATTTGGCTTGCCTTGGTTTTCAAGATCGCGAGTTTGAGTGGGGCCTTGGTATTTTGCCATGAACCCCTAGAATAATCCATATATTAGTTAGTAAGATATGCGTAAACTAATCCATCTGTTGTCCATTCCAGCTATTCTCCAATTCATCCATATATGGCGTACTACACTCACTATTGGTTCATGCGTGCCTGTTAAGCGAAAACATATTTTTCCTTTAGTGAAACGATAACTCATTCGCCAAGAAACATGAGTCCACATCATTGTTGTGGGATTTTCTTGTTTACTGATCATGGCTCCATTGTAATTTTCATTTTATCACGTATGCTTCTTAGAGTAGCATGAAGACGACATTATCGAATGGGAGGGCAGAGCGGTAAGAAAAAAAAACTTGCATATGAGGGACTGCAGTTACGATTATCGAAAAATATTATTATTATTATACAGATTAGGCTATAATCGTTCCTAATAAATAGGCTTTTCCAAGTCACTTCTTTGTCCCGATTTTCTTGGCCGCTGGTAGTTTCTCGAATGACCATACTTTATTGCACGTGAGTTTAAGAGTTGATACTTGATTATTTATTACGATTGCACGCCAAACTGCGTTTTCAGCATTAGTCATGTGATTTATGGAAAATATGCTATTCTGTAAATTTCCTGCACTATTTAACGACAGACTGTATTCCCCCCTCCCCCCACTATATATACTCTTAAGTAAGAAAACGACACTGGCTTTTCGATATTTTATTACGTTGACTAAATATGAGAAAAATATTTGTGACACAAGAATGTTAATGAACGTATATTGTTGGCTAAAAGTGCCCTATCTCGCTATCTATCTCACAGATGCTTTCCTTCTCTGCCCTGGACGACTCACATTGTTGTCTCGACCAGTATGTGACGCCATACCATAATGTAATCGCTTGTAATCCAATCAACCGCTAGAAAAAAAACAGTAATTTACAATGCACCTAATTATAAGTAAAAATGTTAAATTAATGGGGACAACACATGAATATAAGAGAAAAGGACAGAGTATATTTTTTTTGTAACAGCTTATAAAATTTATTCAAAACGTGTTTTCAATTTGTCCATGGACTCTGGTGGAAGAAAAGCTGTATGAAAATCTTATTTTAAATCGAATTTTTAAATAAAGAAAACTAAACTCTTTCACATTTTTAGAAACTCTTACAATATTCGTTGGTTAATACTTTGCAGTTCTAGTATTTCAATGCGTGTAATTTAACTGCAGATTAGGTAGCATTATTCGTTTCTATATTTTATTTTAAGGGCTAATAATAAAACACGTATCCACTTACTTTTACAAACCGCATTACGTTCGGACTCCTTTAGACTAGTACGCCTCAACTTTTGCAAGACAATTGCATCTTTAAACTGGAAAATTGTAAACAGTGCGAAACAAACCACGTAGAACAGAAATGTTAGAAACTACACTCTATTTATCCTGTATTTACTCTTACATTTGGAAATCATGCCTTCGCACTGACTTGTGCAGGAAACCAGAGGAATAGCATCGGTAACGAAGTTGTTCGTCACCAGGGGTGGGGTGGGGGTGCAAGAGAAGAGGGAGGTACGTCCCCAATTTGAAAATAATAATGGTAATAATATTTTTTTCTAGAATTAATGTTTTTATTATTTCAACTTTTAAAGCATATATATATATATACGTGAATATTGATATTCATGAGTACAGAAAAGTTGATGATACATAAATTTTTTTTTCAGGTGATATGTTCTACTACCCCTTGATTTCAAGTCATGCTGTGCTCATGCTATAAACACAGCGATGCAGAAACAGCTGTACGGCTTCAGTGATAAGAACCGTGATAACACGAGAGTTTCTGCTGGAACAGTGAAGTTCCGACAACCTCCTTCATCAAGCAGTCCTAAACTGCATAATTCATGGCACGTGAGGTAGCCGTTTTTTTCGCAGAAGAAGTAAATGTCTTTATGAAGCCGTGAAGCGGGGGTTAAATGTATTTACTGTTTTTAGTAAATGTTTATGTGTTTTTCTTGTACTAAAATGAACTTATAATAATTCAGTGGAGTAAGTACATTCTTTATTTTTTGTTATTAACTAACGGACAAGACATTCTTTGTCGTTAACTGTAGTCGCAGTTCATCTTAGCCAAGAAAAACACTTTAACATAAATTGCAACTTAAAATGAATAAGTTAAAACCAATAAATGTATTGATTTTGAAATGTAAATATCACCCTTACTAGTCTCTGAAAGACAGAGTTTCCTTTCTGTCTTATATTCCATTTTGTATATCGCAGCGCTTTAAATCATAGCAGCACGTATTTTAGGAATCTGAATGTTTATACGATCTATTGTTCCAGAGACAAATTGTTTACTATTTAAGGCAATCATAAAACTTCGGGTGGGTACAACTGATCGTAATTTTTTTATTTTCATTTTATGGGAAGAACAGTACCTTTCTTCCGTTCTCCGCCCCAACAACAGTTAGTGACTTGCAAGATGTTTTGAACACTAAGCATAATTGTTAATACAATTTGCAAATATGTTTATGTTATTTTACAATTTAAACACTGCGCACACGTTTAGTTATGCGTTCAAGACGTATAAAACACCTGACAAAGAACTCTGAAAACGTATACCCAGAGGCTTTATAGTTTTGAATAAAACGATAAGTATCAGTTATGTAATGAAATTAAACTTAAGAAGGTGAAATGATCATTATCGCAAGCTGACCTTGAAAATGTTCCGTGTACACGCGCTCGTAAAAATTTAAAAATAAAAACACTAGGCTTAAATAAACATGAGATATACAACAGACAGCTGAACGTCATGCAGACAACAAGACAGGTGATGTTGATGGATAACTGAGGCCGACAAAACCGCGCACGACCAGTTAGGCAGGCAAGGCCAGCAACTAGTCTAAAACAAAGTGATGAATTTCACAAGGAAAAATACCCTGCGTCTGCAGGAACCGGTAAATGCTGTAACTCCCAGTGCTAAAAAAAATGATCACGTGACAGTCTAAAAAATAAACGAGTACATTCTTCCTCTCTGTGTTAAAGGCCTTGCTCTTTAGTTTTGCAGTGGTTTCGAAAAAAAAAAAAAAATTAGACGCAAATCTTTACACATGTCAAAAATTCGTTCTTATAGTTTTAACACTCATATGTGATCGCTTCTATCTGAATTTTTCTGTTACAATTCCCCAAGTGGATTTTTAGATTTTTGTCCCTGAAATATCACACATTTCGTTTTCAATTGTTTGGAACAAATTAAATCTAATGGCCTTAAGTGGATTTTAATACCCAATAGATAGCAAAATGAACAAAATTAAAATCACTGTGGAAGAAACACTCTACTGGTTTTCCAAGACATTACATACATGTGTACGCTAACAGCATTTAATGTGTTTATCTCGCGCCGACTGGATTTTGTAAACAAATTTACCAGTTTTCTATCCACGGTTGTGTAAGATGTGTTTCGTTAGTTGCTTCTCGGGTCAACGGCCAGCGCTTTGAACTATAACCAGGTAGTAGGACTCGCATTTAATAACACGATAACCCTGACTTGCAATTATTCATTCCTAAGAAATTAAACCTGGAAGCCGTTTGTAGTTTTGACATTCGCATCTCTTACATTAATGTTATGCTCTTTAGATTCTGCTGTTTTTGCAATAATTAATTTTTGTTAACGAGAGAACAGATATCAAAAATCCGTCAGACAGTTTTGTTCGAAATATTTTTGCCGTGATAGCAATTTTTTTTTTTCAAAACAAGAAATTATACAGTTATGACTAAAAATTCAATCAACTAAAACTTCGGTAATTACATAATTAGCTAAAATCATAGTATTTACTGCCCTGAAAAAATCAGCCACCATGGAGAAGACGATTTTAAACAAAAATGTAAGACAGATTTTTTAATACTGACTCTATTTTAGGCGTAAAAATTATATCTTTTAAAAAGTAGAAATTAGACAGCATAGCCATAAGTCTACATCAATTTTCATCGTAATATTTGTATTTTTATATTTGTACCAAAAATATATTTTTTATCTTATTAAAGGCAAAAATTGTGACTAAAGCTAACTCTTATGAAATAATTTTATCTCTCATAGTTTTTGCGTAATAAGTAGTAAACATAAAAATTTGCATTTTACGATTTTATGTGCGCCACTAAACCCAACTGTCGTACCAAACTGAAAAAAAAAATAAAAACACAATGAATAAGAATGTTGTAGGCTACAACTTAACGTATATAATAACAAAAAATAAAATACTATTTTTTTACTGTTGCAATTTTAAAATTTTCATTTCAAAATTCAGCATTTCTTCAGTCGCCCTTGGATGGTTTAATTTATCGCTTTTACGAAATTTTGAGAAGAAAATATTAAAATTGTGACTGTAGCGTGAGTTCTAATCAACTTTCTCTACATACAAGCATTGCAGTTGAACATTTAACTGGTCTGTACCGGTCTTATCGGTTCGACCGGCCAGTTTGACGACGCACGAGACAATTTGGACATGTCAATTTTCAGCTACTAATATATTGACTTTATTTATACGTGAGTATATTCTCCGCAGCTAAGTTTTGAACATTTCACGTCGATAGAAACACTTACGTACCATGTGGTCCAGCAATCCACTTGTAGCAATCTTACGACGCAGTATATAAACATGACGTTTCACCTCCATAGACTTGATGTGAATTAAGCAGAGACACAGGTGCAGAGAGTCCAACTAACTTCGTGTTCTTCGTTTTATTATAATTATTTTTCTTGTCAATATCTGAATGTTACAAACTGAGATAATATGTACTTAATTTTCTACGCACCGAGTTGTATAAAGTTTGTATTTAGTTTTCATTATGAATTTTCAGGCGTATTGCTGATAATTATTTTATTGTAATTTTTATGTTGTACTGTTCCTCCGCCATGTTTTGCGGACTATATCTGGGTTTATATTCTTCCTCGTTGTTTGAATTTAAACCCCAGGATTTCTTGTATGTGCGTTCAGTCGGCTTCCAGTGAAATGCAAGTGTAACTCTTGTCTTTCGTTATCGTAAATGTGGAATGGGTTGTTATGTTGCATGACTTGTAATTAATTAATTTTAGGCACCTGTTTAGTTAGTTGTTATTTTTCTTGAATTGAAGTCCTGTAGCATGACGGCCAAAGTCCTAGTGTCTCGTACGTGTTTTTGCTTTTTGTTGTTTTTCTCTTTTGATAAGTAATTCTGGTTAACTTTCGCGTTAGGTTTTTCAATGTTTAACTTCTGGTAACTACTATATTTTCAGTATTCAGAGAGAGAGAGAGAGAGAGAGAGAGAGAGTGAGAAAGGAGGGCAGATATTAAAGTTCTATAGTATAAGTTTTGCTCGTATTTGTTAATTGCGTGTAATTTGCAAGGTTAGAACTTTGCAGAGAAAGTAAATTTATAGCAGATAATTTATAATATTTGGATTGAGTAATTTTCATGCACCGCATATGCCCGCTTTATGAGACTGTGCTAGGGTGATAGGTATTGTATGCATACTATCGAGGTATGGGACAAAAATCAAAAAATTTAATACTTTTGTATTTAATAAAAAAATGCTGAATTTTGAAATGAAAAAAAAAAATTTTTTTTAATGTATGTCAAATCATAGCCTACAACATTGTTATATAGCGTGAAATTTTTGAGTTCACTTTGGAATATCAGTTGGTTTTAGTGGCGTACTCAAAACCGTAAAGTACAAATTTTGACGTTTACGACTCCTTACGCCAAACATATGAGACATACAACAATTTCCTACGAGGAAGATTTAATCTCAATTTATGTATAAAATATGGAAAAATATCTGGTACCAGTATGAAAATATATAAAGACGTTGAAAACTGAGATAAACCGCTCCCTTTAATAGTATTTTCTAGCAACAACAACTAACAATATGAAGTATAACAACCTATCGGATCTGCATATACAAAAGAATTATCTCTGAGGATGGAACTGTGTTCTTTGTTGCTGGAACTATTCAAATACCTGTTTACTGGCATTTTTAACAGACTGATGGTTCTTACACTATTTTACGTAAATACAATTTTTTTCAGTGAATGACCGTCTTCTTTGCTTGACTACTAGAACCTCAACTGATATTTGCCAAAGTTTCCCTGTTACCTCATCATCTGCAATACATCCTGGCTTCATTGCTACTAAAACTGTTCGAAGGAAAAAAAACCTTGTTACTGACCTTGAGACGAACAACAAACTTGTTGGCAGCAGCAAAAAATTGAAACATTAGCAAAGCCGGTTCTTATTATGAAATCAAGTTCATTTATCATATATAAAATTCGTTTATATTCACGTCGAATATTTTAACAGCAACATGACTACCACACAACCATAACATCAGCCCGTCATTCGGTAAATACACAGCTGTATATGGACGAATATGGTTCTGCATGTAGATAGCTCCAAACTATTTTTGTTTTGAAAGGGAAGGGCGAACCTATGTGGATAGTAAATTGCGGCAAGTTTGGACTAGAATTAAGGTACAGATTATAACTTTTATTTCAATAAAATGTCACTTTGACATTAGCGAGGTACTTCGTCAACCATAAAATTGTTTGGAAATGTCGGAATTTTGCTAGAATTATGATTCCCTACCGTCAAATACGGAAGCTTAGACTTTAGGGGTAACGTTGACAGATTCAAAATATTTAATTTGGCATTATTTGGTGAATAAATCGTAAACATTATCAGAATGTATTTAACTTAAGGGTTTAAATACTTAACTATACGTACTATGGTCCTAAAACAAATATCTTAAGTCGGTATTGTTACTCCTGCAGTCAAAGTAGGCTATCCACATCTGACAGTATTTCTGTTTAAAGTAGTGTCAACCAAGAATGTGACAGTGTTATCAAGGTGGAGACGAATGGATTTTTTGTACTGAGTGTGATTACATCCCCACCAAAGAAAAAGTGGTGATACCACCAGAATCCTGAAAACCTACCGTGTACTTAACCATGCATATAGAACGGGGGATGTTTGAACCGGATTCGTACTGACAATGGAAGATGAGGTGCTACATTACACAAGGGATGATGCGGCATGAGTCTTAGATGCGATTGTGGAGCTGCATTATAGACCACACAGTAAAAAAAGTCGTACATTTACATTAGAAAGCGTGTAAAATAATGTCAAAACATTTATTAGGCTAGGCACTAACACGGAAATTTTGCATTCATCATTAAAGAGGAATAAATTTTCCTAATACCTGTGGGTACTGCATATATATATATATATATATATATATATATATATATATATATATATATAATGAGCAGAGTGTTTGATATGAAAAAATCGCCTATCATATGTTACAAAATACTTTGTAGTTTAAAAATAATGTCTTTGAAACTTGTTGCCAAAATAATTTTTGTTACATTTAAAAGAAATGTTGTAAAATGTACAACAATTTGTTTGTTAGTGTACAAGTCTTATTTGTAATTATACAAAAAATATTTGAACATATTCTTACATACTTGTATATCTACAAGCATTACCTGTAAAGTTTTGTAAATTACACGAGTTTACACGAATTTTATTCACGTTTATGGAATAAATACTGTGGGGTGTTAGTACCATTCCCGGAAACAACCATATCCTAAGTGTTCCATTGATGGCTAGCTGCAATTCACTATTTGTTTGTCTTCGTCTAATGTCGTTGCCCAATTTTCACTATTATTTTTTTTGTCGTCTTCCTACTTGTATTTGTGTGTACAATGTGTTAGTTTACAACAGGTGATAATGGCTCTTACTTCACTGTACTATTTTTCTCTTAAGTAACTGTTTTTAGCACTAGCATACGTCCATTTCAAGACTTGTTCAAAGTTCTCAATCTTTCTGACGTCACCAGACTAGTACGAAACTTTCTGTGGAGACTGTGTAATTTTGTGAAGTAAAAATAAATTTCACTTGTTGCTTACGAGAACTTCTTACTTTACCTAAACATATTGTATTAATTTAGCTGTTGGGAATAAGAAGCTCTAATGTGGCATTAGAAAGCGCGTAGTAAAAATGTCAAAAGGTTTTCAAATGGTGGCTATAAAACTAAAGCATTTCACATCGTTATTGGAAGCCTGACAGACAGCTTTTTGAAGAGGATGTGGAAAGGAAACAAGTTTTATTTTTTTTTCTTTTGAGACTTTACGTGCCCTCTAACAGCACAAGGCTTAAAAAAATATTTACGGGGGAAAGGAAGTAGGATTCGGCCATGACCTATTTAAGAAACTATTCCAGCATTCGCCTGGAGTGATTTCAGGAAACCCTGGAAAATTTAATTCAGGATAGACAGAGACAGGTATCGAACCCGGGGCCTCTCGAACGCGAGGCGAGTATTTTACCACTTTTTTTTATTTTATTTATTTATTTATTTATTTATTTTTTAATGTTTGATACAATGGCAAGGCTATCGCCTCGCCACTGCACCAAACATTCCCCCCTTTAAGTGAGTCCATGTCATATAATCCCCAGTGACTATTTTTTTTTTGCTTTGTGTAAGTGACGTAATTGGACGTTGGCGTGTGGCAGAGAGACAAGACGGACACAAGTAGGCGTGTTTCAGACAGACAAGACGTACACAAACACCCAGTCCTGAACCCGAGGAAGTGACTGTAAAAGCCACCTCCCCGGCCGGGAATCGAACCCGGGATCACTGATCCACCACGCTCGGCGGTAACTAAACATTCACAGTTGATTTACCAAGTTGAATTAATTAAAAATATGCTGGTCTTAAACGATACTTTAGTCCCCGTTCCTGAGCAAATATTAGGCCACGATTGCATTTCTTCGCCATATAGATATTTTAACCCTTACATGTTTTGACAGTGTATCGTTAAATATTACATTTTTTATTTTCAGATCAGATGCGGCAGTGCGTAGATAATTTTACAAACCCTAGATAAGGTTTCTCTATCCATAGCTAGTTACATTCGCATTAGAGGTTTCCTGGCAGTGCTAGTTCCGACAAATTACGTGAGCAACATACTATTTAGGTACTCAGCGGCGCGCATGAGAACTACGTAAGAGCGCGTGGTAGATAAATAAACGCGGATAACATCAATTGATTTCTACGCTTTTTGTATGCCTGTCAATGACAATCCTAGATAATGGTATTTGCCAACTTTAGGAGCAAATTTTAATCCGGAACTATTAATTCACTACGCGTGATCTCTTGCGCCGCAGTTAAATGCACGAGGTTCCGACGTCAGAGATTGTGCCTCAGAAGTTCGTAACACTGGAAACAATTTTGTTTAAAACGTTGGCTAAAGCTATTGTCTAGGATTGCTATTGTTTAACTATCGCAAATAGACTTCAAGAAACCTACAGTTACAGATTAATGCTTTAAGCGTTGAATTATGTACCACGTCCTCTTTAAGGCTGTGGGCGATGTTGGTCCATCTCCCTATTGGCTGGTTTGAACTGCGCGCGTACCACTCTGCGAAGGAGCGAATTGCGGAGCAGAATCGATTTTTCAAATTTTTCGCTGTAGTTTCCTAAGCTAACAAAACCTTAGAATTAAAGCATTGAAATTGTTTAATTGTTTTAACTAATGTAAAGTAACGTAAATCAATCGAAACTAACAAACTAATTATAACAGAGGAATAGGATAAGAGGAGAAAGGCAGCTTGCTCAGAACATCCACTAGCGAAAGGGGCCAACGACGTTCATAGCAGTATTATGCGTTTACGGAAACATAGTAGGTATAGTATACTCAGTAGTATTGATCAAGTGATCGAATCTACTCACTTGTTGGATGTTTAACGTTTTTTCCGACCGTATATAAACACGAAGAATAGTAACGTTGGAGCGGCGTATTTAAAAAAGAAAATTAATGCGACAAACCCTGAAGATGTGGTATATATCTGTCACTGCTCTGGCAGACCTGTTATTTAGACAAAGTTTGGACAGTGCAGAATATTCTTTTCTACTGGTACAATATATGTAAGTATATTGCATTACAGTTGCTTACTAGTAACAGTAAGGTAAGACAAGTGGGCGTTACGTCTCGTCGACAGCGCGGTCATTAAAGACGGGGACTCACAACTTAGTACAATGACAGCAGCTGGGAGTGGAATCAGCCATGGCCTTTGTTAAGTAACCATTCCAGCATTCACCTGGAGTTATTTTGAAAAACCATGGAAAACCGAAATAGGGATTACCGAACCCGGTGATCGAACCCGGGTTCTTTTGAATACGAGTCTAACGTCTTACCGTTGGTCACTTCGTTCAAAACAAGTAATTCTTACTGGCACAAAATCCTTGAATTTACTTCCAAAAATTTCCACAAGAATAAGGTATTGCAAAGTGAATGTTATCTTGCACGTAACAATTTTTTTTGCATTAATCGAAAGTTTACCATTAAAGTACATTTAAAATGTTAAATAGTTTAATGTTGAGAAGGCTTAATAAGCATACAATTTATTTCATACCTGACTTACGTTCTTCTGTTGACATTTTTCTTTGATAAACTCCTCTAGATTTCTCGTACAACAAAAATACTACATTTTGAATTTCGTCTACTTCGTTCATCATGCACGCAAGCTCCTTACAACATATTTTCTTTTTGTCTACACACGCGGAATCATATGTTTGGTTACTTTGTCCTGTATACCGTCTGATGGTGGCTATCTACCCGGTTTCCGAGCAGAGTAGACCTGAGTGGATCCCGAGTAGAGATCGAGTTGAATATTTAGAGATTCCGGGCAGGGCAAGACAGTACTTCCGACTGGTTTCATAGTAATGTCTACTCATTCGAGTAGATCGAGTTATAGTTTCCGTAAAAGCCAATTATAAGATCTTGTCCGTGAATTGCTGTTCTCCCTCCCTTCCAGCTAACATTTCCTAAGCCACCGCCTGTCGGAACAGCAGATACTTTATAAAACTCGCAAATTCGGTTCGTTTGGAAACAAGGACGTCCACTCAACCACGCCTTTAAACTTTCGAGAATTTTGGAACTAAGTCGTTGGCAATGTGAATTTCAAGCCGGTATGCGCGAGGACAACTGCGATTTATTTATAAACTTACGGCGCAGGTTTACTGGCATTTCGTTAAACGGGTTATATTATCTAGAAATTTTGTAATTTTTTTTGGTTCAAACTCTTAGGAATATGTTTCAGCTTCTTTTTATGACTAAGTTGTTGTTTGTAGTCGAAGTTAGAGTTACACAATGTCCGTAAACAGCCGAGACATGAATGTTCCAACTGACAATATAAGTAAAAAATGTTTTGCTAATATTAATTTCAAACGTTTTACGTTTAGTAAATATCAATTACCCGATATAGTATACTAAAATAGTGACCCGTTTGATGGTTTGGAAATTATTTCTTTGTTAACTTTAATTAATCTTGCTTGGATGAGTTCTGCATAACAAATAATGTACACGAGTTACCCATTGCTAACTTATCACATACAACAATTACATGGCATCAGATTCAGTACAATTGCGGCAATCCGACCTTTCCTGATCCAGCTCTCCGGATTATACGGCTCCACCTTAAAAAGGAAGTATTTTCCTGTAATTTCATTAAATAGACTAAGTAAATGTGTTGTAAATATATTAATATACTTAAAACGTAAAATCTTGTTTAGCTGCAGTCCGGTTTTATGTGACCAACTCTGTGTAATTTATTTATATTTCACACATACACTGCGCGCCAGCTTAAATGGCGAGTGGCAGCTACTGAGTGAAGGGCACATTCAAGGAATTCAAGCAACAGGCCTCTGCAAAAACACGTAGTAGCCTATAAATACCGGAACAAAATCAACCTATTTAAATAAGTCATTCCAATTAAAACTGTAGTAATATTATATGCAACACATTCCAGCTTGTCACCCACCAACTTACATGGCGGGTGCTGTAAATATAGCTTGACACTAAAAATACACCGAAATACATTAGTACAATGCACAATCGAGCTTTTTGTATATCCGTCTGTACCACTCGCCACACAAGGCCAAATTGCCACGTGTCTGTTGTAATAATTTATATTAATAAAACATCGAGGCTGGCATAAACTATTAAGACCTGGTGCAAAAAGGGATAGGGGTTAAAATGTTAACATATATATTTGACTGGGCTACATATCTTTTAACCCAACATACCTGCCTACACTTATTATATCGATTATTTTGTGCAGCTAAAATCTCGATATTATATTATAGTTTGTTCAATACCATGAAATGTATAAACAAATAAATATTTCTATGCTCAAGGAGTATTCGAAAACTACTGGGCCCTACTTAATGTAATTTCTACCTAAACAATTATATTACTTTTTACACGCGTTACTCATTTCAGTGCTTGGAACGGTTTTTGTCCGAATGTGATAACGTGAAAGGCACGATAGAGCTCTCAGGAGCCGCGGTTAAATATCACTGCCTGCTATTTGCACCGACGCAGCGCAGCTCAGGTGCAGAGCAAGTAAAACTGGTCTTCACCTGCACGTTTAGTTACAGCTGGAGCTGAGTCGACTCTCACGTTTTTTTAACTGTGCATGTACGATCAGAGCAACTGTACTTGTGCCGCAGTATTTGATATCAGTATATACCGCGGTCGTAGAAGAACAGGTCTGGACACTCGCCTATCTACCAATGTATTTTGCTTGACCCCCTTGTTGTTTGGCTGTAGTTCGTCAAGTTACCGAGAATGCCGTACTTTTTGGCGCTGTTTTCCGGGCGGTCGGCAAACTCCATCCACTTTTTTCCATTGTTAAATTTATAAGGTAAATAAAGATTGCTGGTGCCTTTTCTTAAATTTGTGAGCGAAGAAAGTATTTCATAAATTTATAAAAAAAAATACGTTTTGATAAATTGTTTATCACAGCGGAAAGGAAGTGGGCGGAGTTTAGTCCGACCGCCGTAACATCAGCGCCAATAAAACACAATATTCTCGGTAACTTGGTGAACTACAGCCAAACAACAAGGGGGTCAAATATCCAGGCGAGTGTCCAGACCTGTTCTTCTACGACCGTGGTATATACACAACCGTTTTGTTCTCATCGCACGGCCTCTTGCACTTCTGTGTATGCGTACTGAATTCAACTGCAGTGCAACCAGTCGTAGAACACGTGCAATTTTGGCGTTACAAGCATGAACAGCGATATTTAATCACTCCTACTAATATTTTCCCATTTATAAAATTGCAACAAGATTTGAAATTATTTTCTCGTGAAAATTGCAAAAATAACTATGAAATTATTTTGTCACAAAAATTAACAATAGTTTTGTTATAACATATAGTTTCCCTCCAGGAAACAAGTGATGCGTCAACTAAAAAATATAAATACCCCAAGACATTAAGAGACATATAGAGCAGGCGCTAGATGCCGTGTTTGAGATACGGAAACAGGTAGACGATAAGAGCTAAACTTGCCCATGTGACGACAGCCGTATCGCCTTTATGCAGAGGGTGCCGAGGAAGGCGTGCAGTGTTTTGGTAGTTGGCTTCGTCAGACTTTTTTATTTACGGGGAGTACGTAGTAAAGTTGAGCGCGTGCCTCTTTATTGTTGCTACATAATTCGGTTTTTTAAATTTTGTACGTGACAGCAGTCTAGAAAATCAGTTGTTAGCCATTCTTAGCTGCCCCGAAATCAGGATTCTAAGCATGATATCCTTCTAGAAAGCAAAAAATTGAGAAACGTATATTTAATGTGTTTTTTTGTAGATGAGTGTATCAAATACACGTTAAGTAGTATTTCTAAAAAAAAAAAATACTTTTCTACAACAATGTTTATGAGCCAGGTGTATAGGTATCTTTATACTATTTGTATTTATAAAAAATTGTTCTACTTTTTAAATTTTCATTTAAAAATTCAGCATTTTTTGTTAAATACAAAAGTATTTTATTTTTGTTTTTATATATGTCAAATCACAGCTTTTAACAATGTTATACGCTGTGAATTTTGTCGGTTTGGTATGTCAGTTGGTTTTAGCATCGTCCTTAAAACGGAAACATACAAATTTTGGCTTTAACGAGCAATTACGCGAAAATTACGCAAGATCAAAAAATTTCATGAAAGCAAAATTTAGTCACATTTTTTGTCTAAAATTAGAAAAAAAAATATTTGGTACAAATAAAAAAATGAAGACACGGTGATGAAAATTGATGTAGACCGTGCTTTAAGATTCCACTATACCCCGAGTGTACAATCTCTTTGTTTTAGAGCCGTAAATTTTTTTTAGAATGCAAATCAAAATTGTTTCCTTGAAGAACCAATTTATGTATGTGTTCTTTAACATTTTTGCCCCAAATTTGCATTACTTGGTAAATGCCATTTGTAAACAGTGATAGAAAAGAATGACCATCCATTTTTTTCCATCACTGTTTACAAATTTCATTTAACTCATAAAAAATTTTTAGCGCAAACATATTAATGAACACAGTCATTAAATTGGTTCTTCAAACATAACTTTTTTTTATTTATGCTCTAAAACAAACATTACGGCTTTAAAACAAAGAATGTGTACGTAAGATGTGAACGCCTCAGTTTTCAACGTCTTTATTATTTTTATATTTGTACCAGATATTTTTTTTTCTTATTTTATACACAAATTGTGATTAAATCTGCAACCCAGGAAACTTTTTTACCTCTCATATGTTTTGCGTATTGAGTCGTAAACGTCAAAATTTGCACTTTACGGTTTTAAGTACGCCACTAAAACCAACTGACATACCAAACCGACAAAATTCACAGCGTATAATAATGTTGTAAGCTGTGATTTGACATATATAAAAACCAAAATAAAATACTTTTGTATTTAATAAAAAATGCTGAATTTTGAAATGAATATTTAAAAAATATAAAATTTTTTTACAAATACAAATACTTTTTTTTTGTTTTTATATATGTCAAATCATAGCCTACAACATTGTTATATAGTTTGGATTTTTTCAGTTTGGTATGTCAGTTGGTTTTAGTGGCGTACTTAAAACCGTAAAGTCAAAATTTTGACGTTTACGACTCATTACGCAAAAACTATGAGAGATACAAAAATTTTCTAGGTTGCAGATTTAATCGCAATTTATGTATAAAATAAGAAAAAAAAATATCTGGTACAAATATAAAAATAAAAAAGACGTTGAAAACTGAGGCGAACCACAGCCATAAGGCGGCCGTCTGGTTGAACGCATTTGGAGCGTTCTAGGACAAGAAGTGTGGAAGCGTCTCTACCTAGGCCCTAGGTGCAAGTCACTGAACTGGCGTGTTGTCTCCTCGTCAACAACTCGCCTTTGAAACATTCAGTGCTGACCCTATCATTTTTGACGTATTAATAAAGTTAAAAATATACTGCACACGCCTATATCCTTTAAAAGGTTCTGCATCAAGGTATACGTACCTGAAAATTAGCGTAAAATATTCAACTACGATATTTAACGCCGCTTTAACGAGTAGTGTTGAACTTTAAGCAGCCCCGACTCGTGTTGGATGAGCAGTTTCTAATTAATCTGGTAGCGGCCGAAATAATTCTAATCGCTCGATGACTTGGGCAGACGACCACCGTAGAAAGAGAGCTAGATTATAATATTTATTTATCAATTTCCAGCAAAAGCTTTATTCTTAAAAAATTTCAGTCAACGTGGCAATGTTCAGGCATAGAAGATATTTGTGATGAATTTTGGAGATCGTAATAACGTTATGTGTTCATCTTATATTGAACTTGTAAGCATTCTTGAAAGTTAACCTATAATTCCCTTACAATGATTCTGCATGGTAAATTAACAAAAGATTACATTATTAATTATGCCAAGCAGTTTATAAAGAATGTATCCTTTGTCTTGTCAAAGAGAAAATTTTAATAATACAACTTGAAAAAATGTTATGACTCGGAAACAAAGATACAAGAAAATTATCTTACACACCGGAAAAAGAGTTTAGTTGCAGGTACCATACTTTTATTAAAATAGGGACAACAAAACTGTTTGCTTGTTGGAGCTACTATGGACAGTTCCTTCAACTATCTGTTTTGTAGAAGTTACCTTCTGGTTTGTAAAAGCAACAAGGCTCTTAGTTTCTTCTACAAAATAAATTGTTGAAACAACTGTCCAGAGTAGAACCGAGAGCCAAAAAGTTTTGATGTCCTTATTTTAACAGAAGTATGGTACCTGCAACTATACTCTTTATTCATTGTACTTCCCCTTAAGTAAAGCATTTGTTTTCGAGAAAAGTGCAAAGAAAGGCAACACTCTGAAGGAGAACAAAGGAAGACTCACTCTGAACGGCCCAGAGGGTGTAGTTGTTGAGGTGTTGGAGAAACAGCCTGCTGTGGTTGCGGCATCTCTGGTCGGAGATGTGCTTCGAGCCGGCGACCAGCGGCGACAGCAGCGGCGGGGAATGGTACCAGGGGTCGACGGCGTCCTCCACCGCCCGCGCCGAAGACGACGTTGCCGCCAGAAGCAGCACCACTACCAGCCCCCGCATGTGTCGAGCCGCGGCGTCCAGTTCGCACGAGAGGCGCGCGCCATGTGAGGTGACGCAGGGCGCCCTGGAGAACTGGACCCCGTCCGCGCCGTCGTGACGTCACTGCCCCCGCGCCCGTGCGGTTACGTCACGACGCCGGGGGTGGGGTGACTTGGGCGTCCACCTGCCCCCACTGCCCCTCTTCCAACAACAACATATCTCCTCAGACGCTGAAGAAAACTAACTTACTTCTGTTATTACGTGTTTCTCATGAATGCAATAACATGTCCACGTTTCTGAGGACATTTCGCATCTCCACATCACTACTGGCACAGCTAAATTGTTCTAAGATATTGGCACGTGAAGTATTAACAAGGAAAAATTTGGGGATTTAAACTTACAAAATAAACATAATTATACTTTTTATATTGCAATATAATTAACACCCATTACTTACTATACCCATATTATATTTTAAAGAAATCATCATACAAAATAAAAAAAGAGCAATGGGTGAGTAAAAAACTAAAAAATACTGTTCATTTGTATTGCTAAATAAGTGTTGGTATTGCCATTAGATCTTACCCAAAATTGCCAACTTCTGAGCTGTGTCCCTATTGAGTTGGACTTGCGACATAATTTATTAAGTTCTACAGGAGCTTTATGCTATGCCAGTCGATATGATTACTTCTGAAACAAATCTGAGGTACGATTCCCATCAATTCTACTGAAAATTTTGTCTCACATTGCCACACATTACATGCGGGGTCTAAATGCAAAACTTACATTGTCCACATTCGGGTCAAAATAAGTTGATGGCACAAGGTGATTAGTAATGTTGAACTACATGTGGCCAAATGAAAAGTCAGTACAATACTCGAATACTCCATGTACAATCTAGTAGAAAAAAGTATGTGTAGTTTCACAACTCACTTTCTCCTTGCTAATATTGACAGCAAAATTTACATTCTCGATTCAACCAATGAAAAGCTTTGCAGAGATCAGTGACCACCATTTTGTTTGCAGACACTTATTGCATATTATTATTGTAATGAAGGTGTCAGCATGTTGTACACGATGTTTTAATATCATGTTTTGATATTAACATTTTATGTGAAAATGGATATACACGTGACACCAGATGAAATTGGAAAAAGAGCAAGATAAAATTCTAGCAATCCATATGAATACAGGTCACAGTTTCATACCACTGGACCGTGTAGTGTATTCGGGAATACTGACGTAAAGAAGATGGAGACCATTGCTGAACCAAATCAGTCTACCACGGTTGTTAAGAGGTTTGCTATTGTGAAAAGAGTGGGTTTTAGACGTAGTGAATTCTGACTGGATAACTACTGTAGAGACAAACGTCAAGTCTGCTGGTGGTTGGCATTTTTGTATCCAAACATGCAAAAGGGTTACCATGAAACGGACCAAATATTGTAGCAAAGTTCTGATACTAGGAGATACAACATACAGAACAAAGCTTTGATATTCCAAGAGCATTACCAAACGTGGTGAAAATTTAAAATCATTGTTAACAGCAGTAATACGTAAAGGCAGTTCTGTAAAGCAGGAAAATATATCGAATGAAGACACAATACTAAAAAATATTATGGAGATGATTGGAGGTACCACGATTTCCTAAACTTCTATCAACAGGACGTAGATTCTACAGAAAAGGTTGCTGATGATGAAAATGATGACATGAAATACTGGCATTAGTAATTTGAACAGTTTGAGCAATTTTACAATGTGTGATCAGTCTATATATTTGCCAAAATTTTGAACTTAATATTGTGTTGTTTTTCCTTGAAATGTATTGATATCGTAGTATGTTGTGTGCTAAAGATCAACAATACATAAATTATTGCTTTAAAGAGAACATTATCCGATTTCTGTTGGTGCATAACTCACATTCTCCACTATTGTTTCGCAAAAATGACATTCTCCGCACTGTAATGATAAATATTTCGCACACCTATTGCAACTGAAGTTATAGTCCCTTTCGGGGAAGTGATACTAAATTTCAGAATTAGTTTTCTATGTACCCAATGATCAATTTCGTGGCATGTATCACTACGCAAGCTTTTTTCGCATATAGGCAAAAAATCAAAAAAAGTGGAGAATGTTAGTTTTGCATTTAGACCCCTCACATAATATTAACATTATTGCTCATACGTAACTGTCAACATTTATGGACGAGACAGAGTATGCACGTGTAAGTTAGTAAAATTAAGAAACGTGATATGGAGGTTTTCTCAGACACCTGACAAGGTTCGTTCAGATACCGTGTTATGTCTAAGAACCTGCATGCATTTCAAGACTACGTGACCACGGGAATGGCGTATATCTACTCGGTTGAAATTTCTGAACGCATCAGGCCAAAATCATTCTGCGCAGGCTCATCTCGCAACTTAATACAACCGCCGAAGGTAAGCAACAGGTGTTTTACGTCTCGTCGACAGATACGATATTAAGAGTTCATGAAAACATACGACTTGGCAAAATGATATGAATTGGGACAGGAACAAGCCACGACCTTTATAATTGAATCGTCTCAGCGATTAAAGGACACCATGGAATACTGGAATTTCGATGTCTGAAGATGTTTTCGAATTCAAGTCCAACTGCTTTTACTGTTACTCACTAAAAATATTTTCTACACAACGAAACACAATTTCCTTTGAGGTTGTATCGCTTCCTGTAAAGAAATATTGCTTAACAGCCAACAAAGTTTTAAAATATAAATTAGAATTTAATAATTTCTTTCTTAATTTTTTTAGGAAAAGAGTTTGTTTTAAATTTGTTGCAAATAAATATTTTTAAAAATAAAAATTTTGTATTTTATGTTACTCCAACTTACGTCACAATTCATAATAGTTGCTCAATTATTTGAATTCAAAGTCGTCGTTGTGTTAGTAATACTGTAGACAGTAAAGAAAATTAGTTTCTGAAGCGGTTCATATCCAAACAAAACTTTTCTTTGCTATGTAAACTCTTAAAGTAGTGAAGAAAGTGGTTTTAGGAACCTCTGCTTCTCATAACGTCATTAAATATTAACAATTACTGGTGAAACGAGTGTGATTTGTTTTGCTCGATAACATGACCGAGATTGCTGACTAAACAGAGGTTAGTAAAGTGTTTAGTGAACACCTTCAACCCACTTAGAGGTTCACTACGACGGTTATTGGTAATAAAACTGGTTAAATCATTTACGTTTCAAATATTTTACTAAATATGACAACAGTGTCAGAATTCTATTCGTTATTTTCACCCGTAAAAGTGAGTTGTATTTTCTACACAGGTTGCTCTAATAATGAATATTTTCATATACACGTTACAGAAATTACAAATTAATGAATTCAAAAAAGAGGAAAAATGGTACTTATGAATTATGCACGTACGACTGATATGTTGGTGTCCAATGGCTAGTTGGGGGACTGAGCATACGTTATATTTTTAGTTGTGTTGTTATTTGTATCTGAGCTAATTCGATCCGTAAGGGGTTAAAAAATACAGATGTTTAAGTCATTGCACATAATAAGAGATAGTTTATTGTCCTCAGTAGTTTTAAATAAAGGATGACTACGCATGTTACGCATGTGGTGACCGATTGATAAAATAAATATTTCACATATAGTGATGATCTCTGTTGTTTCATCAACAAGTGTTGCAATAGTGTAGGTACAGGTAAACATTTATGCCTGGAATGCATTGTGTAAAGCGAGTGGATGTTTGGATAGGAACCGCCACTGTTTCATTCTAGTTGTACGTCGAGTGTCGACTCCTTTACAGAAAAAATACCCATGTATTCATTATATCAGATGACTGGATAAAGGATGGATAAAACCAGCATCATTTTATTGGTTTTTACAAGCAATGTGAAAAGTGGGTTTTTCACGCAAAACATATTGGTGACGTCACATGGCGTTAACCTTGGAGTCGATCAAATGGAGATCAGGCAAAAGGTAACACCTTCATAATACTCGAAAACCTGTTCTCTAGAAACACCTGCAACAGTGGACTATGTTCTATTTCTTCGTGAGACAGGGAAGTCAGTAGGTAGAAGGGTATGGTCAATAACCTAATTTCCTATATCGCAAAGTAAAAACGATTACTTGTTACTATAGAAATGTTTAATTCCACAAAATAAAAATTAATGTTTAGCTAACCTTTGAATTCGATTATTTTCGGTAAGGCGGATTTTACTTGTAAATAATGCAGTTAATTCAGCAGTAATATACGTATCATAAATTGTGTCAGTTATAGTAAAATAACAACCAAGAATTTAGTTTAGCGTAATTTTGATTTCAGTGAGAGATAATACGTATTTCATGTCAATTATGTTTAGATTAGCCTCAAACATGTACGTGAGACTGGCAAACTCGCGTATAGGTTATTCTTCACAAAGATTAGCAGTATGTGGTACCTTTCGTTCAATTGGATTCCGTTAGTTATAATTACGTACACGTATATTTAATCACTTGTGATGTTTTAAAAAAATGCGTTTTTTTTTTCTTTAGCGATCTGCGGCAGCTTGGTATAAAATTGAGGAAATAATGAAATATGTGTATCATAAATGAGGATGGCGCTGCTTTACGATGGAAAGAAGTAAATGTTAGAAAAGTCGGAGAAAAATACATTAACTAATATATGACAGGGAAATAGTTGAAACGTTGTATAAATAGGGCTTAACGTATCGTGAAATGAGAGACCGTTAACGACGAAAACTGTGTTTTGGAACGACTTGAAATGAAGAAGCAATCTGTCAAGGCCATCTCAACATTTTATGACTTCGAAAAGCCACGAATAATTGCCATAGAAATATCCGGATCAGGGATCGAAAATTTGTCCTCCCAATTGCGAGTCCATTGTTTTACCACAATAGTGTATCTTTGGCTTTCTGCAATAAAAGCCATTATGTTTTCTTTTCTAGCATCCCAGCAAATTAATTTTGTTCTGGCGTTCATTCGTTATTTCCAAAACCTTTATAATAATGAATTCCAGTATCGTAATTGGTTCCTTCTATGTGAAACACAAAGCAGAACATCGTGAAAATATAAGTGTTCCTTCCCCAACAGTGATATGTAATATACCCCTGCAGGATAGGCAACTCCTTATACACGTTGATGCTGCGCCCAAGCGACTTCAAGGCGTAACGCTGCTAACATCTCGAGGAATTAAAAAAGTTAAACGGTGTGATCAATACAACAATTCGCACTTGAGATGACAAGGCGTAAATATTTTTAATAATTCCTTACCTGGTTCATGAACGATGGTATAACGTACCACGTGCAATATTTTGTACGCGAAATTTCTAAAATTGTTTTTAGTACCTTTATATAAATTAAAGAACCCAAAACTGATAACAAGCCATTTAACATATATATAATAAATACACAACTATTTTGGGGTTCCCCTTATGTAGCTACAAACGACTTTGTCAAACTGATTTATTAATAAGGAAAGAAGGTTTGTTTGACAAATATGGTATTATATTAAATAAATTTAGAAGTCCCACAAAGAAATTAAAAAATAAATAAAATTGCTAAACCACTGCACGCTATTTTCTTTTTCTCAGCTCAAACATGCAGTATTATTCGTGACACGTGTGTCGTCGTCTCCTTTTATTGTGTCCAGCGGGTAAATAAAAAACGAAATTGAGGCTAGGACTACACTTAACACAGAACCAGTAGTCCCTGCGCGCTACGAATTCGATGTTTCATTATGAAGCCACTTTCCACCAACTGAGTTAACTGAGTTAACTGAGTTAACACACCGAGGTGGTGCAATGCCCGAACAGTCCCCTCGCATTCAGGAGTGCGTGGATATTTCCTGTGTCCAGCCGTTCTGATGCAGGTTTTCCAAGGTTTTCCACAATCACTCCAGGGAATTTCTGTTGACTTTCCTTCATATATGACATTATCGATTCCTACCCCCTTTCTTGGTGTACACCTACAAATACTTTAACGATGTTTGGTGAAACTTAAAAAAGTGACATTATGAATATTGCAACATTAAACATTAGCCACTTATTACACAAAACGTAAAAACCTCCGGAGTGACTAAGTTTGAGGCATTGATTTTAAGATAAGGTATTAAAAACCAAAGAGTATTATATCAGCAGATTCCTACAAAATTTTTAACTTAAAGAGTTAGTAGACCTGATGCGTGTGTCTCACTGTAGCGTCGTATGGAAAGTATTTTGTTTCTCGTAACTAATAAAAAAATTTTTGTGGCGCGTTTATCTACGAAAAGAAGATAAACTTGAACCGTGTCCTTATGACTTCAAAAATACTGTCAGAAAATCAATAAAACAAATTATTTCCAAGCACCTCAAAAGTGCTAAATTTGACTTTTTCACGTTGCTGTAGCTGAGAAAATATCAACCGGTAATCGTAAAACAAAAAAAAAAAAAAACTTATAAACATGCGTTGCACTGTACTAAAAACTTACCACAAGTGAAATAACCGGGTCATAGTTTGAAGTCCTATTGAAAAACACATTCTACGAAAACACTGCACGCTATATAGTTGAGTTCTCCGCGCCTAGAGGCGATGAGGTGTTTGACGGACGTGTTATATTCGACTTTTCGCCTTCCCCGTTTCCATGCGTCAAACATAAACAAAAGCTAAGGTCCACTTACTCTTAAGCAATCGATATTAGTCCAGTGTAACCGGTTCACTGTACGATATCCCTTGTTGACATGCCACAACACTCGTTATACACTGCTAGAAAGAATTTCCGTGAAATTACGGAAAAGTATTGGCAAAATCATCCAGAAATCTTCGTAAAGTAACGGACACTCAGTTTTTCTTGATAACGGAACCCTTCGTAAAATAACGGACAATTCGTTTTCTGCAAAAAAAAAAAAATCAAATTTCTGTAATCTACTAGCACTCCATTTTCTGGAAACACTACATTTTCTTATTAGCTATGTGTTATCGCGATTCTGACGCACTATTTAGTAACCTGAAAAAATTTTTCGAAAGTTTCAATAAAATATACATTTCAGATGTAGAAAAAATTAATACGCCATAACAATATAATCAAAAAAATTTCGAATTCTTAAAAATGGAAGTTCAATTTACCACGCTAAGTATTTAAGATATAAAAAAACTGTCGGAAGCAAACATGTAGACAATTTCATTCCAAACACTTTTTGCCTAAAACTTTTTTCTATAAATATTACCGTTCTCGCTCAAAGGCTTACTTTAGCATAAGACGAGTTAAGCGATTGCGGCCATATTGAATGACGTCATATTGAAAAAACGTGGGGTGGGGCGTGTCCACCCAACTATTTTTGCTTCTTATACACGCAGGTAACTAATGCAGAGAGAATTTTCTCTGTACGCAAACTTGCACACAGAAGCACTGTCAGCTGCTTTACTAATTGCAGTGATGTGTCGCCTAAGAAAACAAAAAAATGACGCAAGATAAAATATAAAAAAAATTTAGCCAATTAGTCTGTAGTAGTCACACATATAGCCTACATAAAACTAAAACAAAATAATCATTGTAATTGTTTCAAATCACAGAAAACACAACTAAACGGAAAGTAAGTTGTGAGGTTATACAAAAGGATACATGTTCTGCGTCTATAATATTTTTTTATATTATTGCAATATTTCTCTAAGATTTACACTCGTTATAGCCTTGTCATGAGAAATTGAGCTTAATAACCTTATGTGCGAGAATTTTTATACCAAAAGTGGTAGTATACAGATATATTATAGGAGACAGGACATAGGGTTATTACCGTAAAATATATTTCCCGAGCTAAATATTATCATACTTACGTAATTTTCAAACCAGTAGTCGTTCATAATGTTTCTTTTTGAACTTTATGTAGCTCTTAATAAAGAATGTGAAGTATGTAACAATTTTGTAATAGTCTATTAACAAATTAGTTACTGTAACTTTCCTTCAAATTCTTTCACCTTCACTTGGACATAAATCTTCCGCATTCGCTCAAATAAAATATTTTGCCTTCACTTTAACGTTTGTCATTTTCAAATAAAATATTGGCTCTGCACCTACACCTGCGAACAATAATAACTATACAGACATTATTTGATTAGGATGTACTAAAATTTACAAAAATAATTATATTTTATTACTGACTGCATAATATAAATTCAGCCATTCTTTCAGCGTGATTTAAGTTATTCACATAACAAGCTAGGTTAATCAATAGTTAAATAAATGCTGAAAATGTAGGAAGTATTAATTTTCAGCAGATATGATATACATATTTAATTAATGCTCATCACTTTCACAACATAAAGAACCAAAGTAAATAAATTTTGGACATACTTTAATATACTTTCTATTTAAAAAGTATATTTTAATGTATTTTGTATTAATAATTGAATGTTAAGTTTCGTTACTATATCATTTTTATAATCACTCAAAATTAAGTATATCAAATCTGAAATACAATACATGATTGGTCAAAAGTCATATTGGATTAAAACCACAGTAATTTGTCAATTTCCATAAAATGTTTTTACATTCACGGTATCATTGTTCAATATCACTATCCAAAATAAGTGCTAGCTGAAATCAGATACACATTACTAAAATATCATAGAATACGCAAATTTATTAAAAATAAAAGCAATGCACTGTCATACTATACTGCATAAGTTAAAATATGTTTAAAATATAAATTTTAAAGTATTTTTAAATATGTACATGATACCCAAATTTTATGAGGCATGTATATGTATTCAATTACACTTATGTTTTACCGAGAGAACACACGCCCATAGATGTAGCACAACATCCTACTTTTTTTGATTGTATCAAGTCACTTTAATGATTTCATATAATGACTTGGAAAAGGAAATAATTAGGCAGCAACTCTTGAGAGAGCGAATGTCAGCAGTATCCAGTTTTTTTTTTTTCAGTCGCACACTATTATGAATGCCTTAAAATGCGAAGCTTGAATTAAGGAAATAAAAGAAAAACATCACTTCCTAGCCTTGAAATTGCTGGCCGCACACAAAATAAAAGGTACAACTGACGCAAATAACCCAGACTGTGAACACGTAACGGAAATTTCCGTAAGTTCAACGAACACTTTTCACATTCTCTCTTAAATGTATGGAAATGTAGTGCGCAAGCAACACACCTTACCTGTCGGGCTAACAACACTACAACAGATAAAATAGGCAGTCACACATTAAAAAGTCAGTTACGTAAAATATTGTGAACCTGGGGCGGGTAGATAGTTTAGCTTAACACCTCGATGACAGCAAGGTCATTCGTGACTGAACAATTTTCTGCGGGACAGATGTTTTCTATATTTAAAATAACCATTTATTAGGTACTGTTTAGTGCCTGTTTTTCAAGTTACGTTAACTTGAAAGTTTATCTTTATCGTCAGTTTTAGTAATGTATCGATATTTTACAACGATAGTTGTAAATGGTATCGCGAAGGTGTCTTTTCACGTATTCATACAATATTTGTGTTCTTTAAATTACATAAGAATTAATCATATCAAGTTTTATTGTTGTATAGCTACAAATTGGCCTAAACCAATAACACAAAAACTGAATATAATATTTGAAACATTTCGTATGTTACTACGAGGCAAAGCGATAAAAAGAAAATTCGGATGGTGTTATACTACGCATAAAATAATGACAGACAAAACACTTTATTTAATTAGGTATTAGTTAGATTAATTCGACCTTCATTACGAGAAAGCGTGAATTATGGACAGAACGTTAAATGTATTATGATTTGTAAACTTCTCAAATTGTACGTATTAAACGCAAGGCATTAAAATTGATTTTTGACAGAACTATGCAATGGGAGTTCATGACTGAATTTAGTTACTTGGACATACTCAGTTGCGAAATAAATGACTGTCAAAGTAACAAAATCCCGTATATTAAAATTATTTTAAAAATTTTCTCGGAGATCTCTCGCTTACTTCACCGCATCTCATTCCGGCTCTTAACCATACTCACATTATGTCTCTCACCAGCGCTATAGACCGAGATATTAAGTGCTGACGAAAATCTCTCCGCTTTTCACTGTATTGTAACGACAATAATCTCTTTAAATGAGACTTAGATTGCCAGCTAATGATTGTGTGTCCACAGTAATTCACTAAAACAAAATAATCTTCGTTTTCTACACATACATGCTGAAAATCGTTGCTAATTATTCATTCTTAATTAACTTTTCTATGTTCACACAAAAAAGTAAAATTTTGAATTATCTGCCGTGAATTTACGTAAATCGTTATACTTTTACTTACTGATTATGTACATTAAAAATGTCATATAACGTTCTTTATTAAAATAAGAATATTTAATTTCATATAAGCATTTGCAAAACAAATTAATACATTTTTATAAGTCTGTATTTTCCATTTTATGCCAACCTGAATTTGATTCAAAATATTTCTATTGTCATGACAAGAAATTACAACTTTAAAGGAAATTGTTCTGTTAAACGCACATTTTATTTAAATTTGGTTTCATTATTCAATATAAATTGAGGCATTAAAACAATGAAGGATTAAAGAAGGATTATAGTATTTTATTACGAGATAGTGGTATTTTAACAACACAGTCACTTAATCTTCTAGGGGTGAGGCAGAAGGGGCACAGTTATCTATGAACAAGACAACCAATCCAGGTAATACAACCTTGCTGATGGTGAGAGGCACGGGGAAGCTAATCGGTTGACAACAAAGGAAATACAATGTAAATACTGAAGCTATTGAGCATCAAGTAAGAAGGAAAGACTATCTTATTGACAGGAAACTCTGAAGTTCATTAAACAATTTGCAAGACAGCAAGAGAAGTGAATTGAGAGCAGAGAGTTCCTCAGAGTATATCGAGCGTTCACAGTCTTGAAAGTTAATCTATGTAGCCGGAGTAATATAATTGATAAATACCCGTAAGCTTGGATATGGAGAGATTATTTACACCCTGCTGAGCTTTTCTTCCTAAGAGACGGTTACCCGTCCAAGGAAAATTTTAAAGATCGTAGTCCTTAATGACATACGAAAACTTAGACAGATTAACTTGTTAACGACTCAGGCAACATTTTTGAAAATTTGATAGTAGAACATAACGCGATAAATAAATAACAAGGGACAGAAAGACGAAACATAAAATAACTTATATTATTATATTGCCATTCTCTCAGAAACTATAAAGGAACTGACAGGAACCAAAGACTTTAAATTTTATAACTTATACTATTTTATATTGGAGAAACACGAAGGAAAATATCTAAACAGGGTGAGTTAGTAGCAAATATAAATGTAGGCAATATATACAAACGTATTATGTCTTGTTTATTAACGGAAATATAAAAATTAAAGTATCTAAAGTACAGTACATAATGTCTCACTGAAGTAGGGATAAATAAACCGAAGTGAAAAGTTAATGGATAACTATTTAAAACAAACGTCAAATACACACACGCACAGATATGTATGTGTATATAGTCATATAATTATACATTTATGCAGCCACTATAATATAGCAGAGAAAAATAATTTCGAAACAGAACATTTTACTTAAACTTTTGCTTATAACCAGGTCATTCTATCACAATCTGAATAATTGTTTTAAAAATAAGAAGGTGAATATGTTACAAATAGCTATGACGTAAGAAGTGTTACATTCACGATTCATGTATTAGCTATTTAATTCTATGAAAGGCTTCCTTATAGACATTATCAGCCAGGCCCATTAAGGTCTAATTAAGGTGTCGTATAACAAAACCAGTTAATAGTTACAAACATTTAGTCTACATTAAATTTAGTATCTTGAGAATAGTGATCCTTAATTAAAAACGTAGCGAGATTTCTTGAAATATGTTATTGTCGACATAACGAAAATCTATGCTGATATTTATAATAGCGCCTGGGTTCCCAATTTCAAAATATTTAAAGAAAAATTTCACGTGCTTTACACGGAATATTCATGGGCGGTGTCATTAATGCAGATTCCCAAAAAGAAACAACACTCAGATGGAAAATTCCATTGTTGTTCGCTGTAAACTTGTTTCGCATTGAAATCACCAACTCCAAAACAACCAACGTGTTTTTCACATCAGAATGCGGCCGTCATAATAAGCCAGCTTCAAAAAGTAACTTCCCAGACACTGTTCCAACTATATTGTTGTTCTCCCTCCTAATACGCTACGCAACCTGTCTGTACGTGTCTTCAAGGTCAATGTTGCTCGAAATTTTTCCTATCTAATTTTCAAGACTTTCAACCGTACCAAATATTTTAAAATACTGCCACTGATTTCTCGATTATTTGGGAAGTACTAGCACTGCGTACCGATATTATCGTAATGACTTTTTGTGGCACGTTCTTAAATGTGGAATCGTCCTAATTTACTAGTAAAAGAAAAAACATAGTACCGCAGTTGCTTCTCATTAAACTTAATATTTGGTGACTAAATCTTAAAGTATCCTTTTCCATTACACTTTTCACATAACGTAGAATGTATCTACTTAAAATAATTTCCGTTCAGTCGCTTTTATCAACTTGTTTAATAGCTTGCTATAAAATACTTTAATCTATAATCTATAATCAATAGCTGTTTTAGCGATATTGTATGTATGAGCTTTCTCGTGCAGTTGTATTATGTGTTTTAAACCCTATATTTTACTTTATTTTAGTGATAAGTGTTCATATACCTAGACGATATATATTATGGCACGAAGTATTCTTTACGTCATTAATTTTTAAGTTTTATTTTTTTTACTCTTATGTTCAATGAACATTTTAATGATATCTATATTCATTTAAAGTTGGACGTAAATAGTTCATTTAAAATCAGCACTTACTGTAAGTGCGTTTTTTATATAATAAATTGTCACGTAACGCTGGTGTACACCCTAATCTGCTATTTGTACTTATTTTGCATGGCACGGTAAAAACTGTTTGACAGGTACGGTTTAGATGCCATTCTTAAGAGTGAGTGGTAGGTAAATAGACGTTGAAAACATCAATTGATTTCTACGTTTTATTTCGAAGCCAATATGGATAAAATACTCAATGACAATCCTAGATAATGGCATTTGCCAACTTTATGAGTAAATATTTATCCAGAATTACTTATTCGTTACGCGTGATCTCTTGCACCGCAGTTAAATGCACGAGGTTCCGGCGTCAGAGATTGTGCCTCAGAAGCTCGTAACATTGGAAACAGTTTTGTTTAAAACGTTGGCTAAAATTATTGTCTAGGATTGTTATTTATTAATTTTCGCAAATTAACTACCAGAAAACTACAGTTATATGTTAATGCTTTTAGCGTAGAATTATGTACCACGCCTTCTTAAACATTGTTTACGATGGACACCGCGTAAATAAGACATTGTGCCCGGGGCAAAGTACGTAGTAGTTTGCTACAAGAAAACTTGGGCAACCACGCCCGCACATTCCCGTTCGGTCATACTTCACCGTTTCACAACCCTCTATTAACCAATACGATTGTTTATTGAACAGTGTAACTTATGTAACAAAAATTAATCTGTTGCAACTGTCTAGGACCTATCGTTTTCGTTTAAAACGCGGTAAAGTATTAGGCGTACCGTTACAGAGCCTAGAACATAGGCAATACTGAGTACGCGTGTGTTCCGCTGTTCTCAGTGCACAGGTGACGGTGGACATTCACTGTAAACATATGTTAAATCAGCTCACCACGCCGAGCCTTTAAGTGAGTTTTGAACAAAAACGATAGGTTCTAGACAGTTGCAACAAGAGGATCACTTTTGTTACATAAGTCACATAGCTCAATAAACCCTCATCAAATGTTATAATTTCCTGATGCTACAAAACTTGTACATAAGTAGAGAGTGTCCACCCCTGATATTTTCGCATGGGTGGAAGGTCTTTACTAGAATTTTCTATGGATAAGAAGAGCCTTAAAACATAAATCTATGTTCAGAGTTTTGTCCTTTCAAGTAATTTATTTTTACATATTTGGTAAAAATAACCGTAAGGTGGGGATACTTTGCCCAATTTTGGGGTTACTTTGCACCACTATTTTTTGGTTTAAATTAAATGTTTGAAACTTTCTTTAACATACAAATTTCTCTATTCACAGCGCCAGTAATCAACTACACTTGAACGTAAAAAGTTTTTCTGAAATTTTCATTTGAATTGAAATTAATTAGGTGGTGCAAAGTTACCCAGGCAGGGGCAAAGTATCCTTACTTTACGGAACGTTTTAAAATCTGAACTTCAAAGGCATATTTCATCGTTAATATTAATTTTAGACACAGTATTTTCTTAACATTTTGTGCTTATTATTCACTAAGGAATCACCTCCTGTGGTTTGTCGGTCGAATTCAGCCCCACACTGTATAGGCACAAAGAATTCCTTTGTTGTGTTACAAAGTTTACCTTTGTAACTTGATTTCACAAATAATTCCTTTGTACTTTTAAAAGGTTTTGTAAAAGTACAAAGAAAATGTTTGTTAATTTTACAAAATTTTATAGCATATATTAACTCTATAGAACTGAAACCTTTTTTTAAGACTGTTACAAATCTGATATATTTAAGCATGTTTTGCTGCTATCTTGCGATTGGCGCATAGTCTACTTATGTATATCACTGTCTGTTTATTACCCCATTATAGATTTTTTTTGAAAACATATGTTGCTGTTTTACCTTATAGACAGAGGTAAGGCGGTGTCTCTCGATAACAAGTTTTTTTTTGTCGTCTGATTGCATTCCCGGCCTTTCCTGTGCGTCACGGCTTTCCTACAAAAAAATATTTTCATGGTCACTATTGTGTGAGTGATATAATTTTGGCTCTTGGAATGCCCTATGGAATCAGTTGTATATTGTCCTTGCTGAGATAATATGTCTAAAGAGTGTATTTCATGACACTTTTGTTTGTAATCAGTGAGACCTTGATGGTTAACTAATGTGTTAGTCCACAGAAAATAGTGAACGGTTAGAGAAGCGTAATTCTTTCATTCAAGGCGAGCAGCTTGAAATACGTCCGACAATAAAACGAAAAGACTATACATGCTGTCAATTAAAAAACTATTTGCAAACCTGTTTTTACTGGGAGTTACTTTCCACAGCAGAAGGATCAAACCAAGTTAAATTCCTTGTTACATAGACATGACTGTCCTTGAACCGTAGATAACGAGCTAAGTTTGTTTTTGCCGGCAACGCAAAATAAATATTTTTCGCGATTTATCTCAGTTATATGAGTGTTGTGACAATCTCCCAGGATGTTATCAATTAGGTTGTATTTTTTATGTTTTTTTACCTCAGAACTTCGCCATTTACAAGCCGATTTTTTTGCTGTACAGGGTATATTTTAAAGTGGGTTTCATTTTAATTCCAGTGGCATTGGATTTTGTATTTCTAAGAAACACCAGGGTATTCCTCAAAATCGAATAGGAAATGTATATTGATTGAGCTCTTGGTAGGTTTATGACAATCCAAGACTTGGTATGTATCTAACTGTGGCAGAGGACGCTCTGAACTGTCGTGGACTGCGAAGGGACAGCGGAATTCCTTAACTACAAACAGCAGGAATGTAAAAGGTTGGCACCTGAATTCTGTAAAAAAAAAAAATCAAGAAATAAACAAAATTATTAAAAAATAACACTAAACTCTACTTTGAAAAAAAGCACTGAAAAGTAGAAAATAATTATGTTATATTTAGACTGCTTCTAATAAAATCACTTTATTAGGACACTTGTTATTATTTTTTTTTATTTATTTAAAAACTGCCTCTATGAGCATTGCTCCTTAAAGAGGCTATACATAAAAATACTATTGACAGCATTACTTTACAATATTAACTTTGTCAAAGGAATACAAAAAAACCTTAAAACACACACGTTATATGTATTAACAAAATGCTAACAAAGGTTCAATCAATTATAAAATTGTTTTTTTTTATTTTTTAAATTTTTGCGTCCTGTTTCTCAATTATAATTAATTTAGATTTATCACCATAATATATACTTTTATAATTTATCAACAGTATACATTTTTTCCTTCTGTAACATAAAATATTTTTTATTAGCATACTAAATCCTTGAACAATTTGTATTTTTATACTCATTTGGGATTTTGTTATACGTTTGAATTAATACATTTTTTACACCACAAATACCAAATTTCTTTGAACCAGAGTGCAGACTGTGAAAATTATTTGCTTGTCTAGTAATATGTTTATGAATATCTTTATTATATGTAAAATTTAAATTACTGTATATTAACTCATGAGTAAGTTTATATACATATCAGTGTTCTCCCCAGGCCAATTTTGGCGGGTGCCCCACCCGGCTAAGAAACAGACATTCCCATCAACACCATCAAGCTTATTCTACGATCCACCCAGCTGGTCTCATAAACCACCCAGATCTAAATTTTTGCTGGGGAGAACACTGCATATATACATGACAAAACAGTCCTTAAAATACTCAGAGATTGAATCCCAGAAATATCATAAATTAACTTAGTTGAAGTACAAGCAGGAAATCCATACATTACCTTGATTGCTCTATTTTGTAAGATCCTCAAGGGAGAGATAATGTTACTGTTACTATTGTATCCCCATATAGGAAGCACATAGGAAAGATGATTATGTATTATTTTTGAGTCGGTGTCAGTCAAGGTTAACAAACGTGTAACGAAGTGGCGTAGGTATATATAATATAATGCAATTTAAAGTTGACTGCAACCAAGTATTACTTAATCGACACAAAGACAGCAGTCGCGTGGTGTTGAACAACACGGGGTGTAGTTATGGGTGTATAAGGCGGAGCTGGGAGGAGAGCAACTTGATGAGCGACCCGGATGCAGACAGACGTCGTTGAAAAATTGTTTCCGATATATGAGTGAGATATTTTGGTCAGCGCTTAACATTGAGGTCTTTAGCGCTGGTGAAGGGTGACATGAGGTGACTGTGGAGCAGTACCGGAATGAAAGGGCGGGAGAAACGGGAGAACTCCGAGAAAACCCGATGACCGTCCGGCACGATTCCCACATGTGAAAATCCTGGGACCGACCCCTCGGGAATCGAACCCTGATACGTCTTTGTGGGAGGCGAGATGTCAGACCCCTCGGCCACCGCGGCCCCGTGTCCGATATATAAATTATCGATGCCCTTGCATGCTATAAGTATTCTCTATGTGTATTCGATTGTGGTTTCTTTATGCTTAGGATCGCCTTAAGGTATTTAGATTTGTTTTTACACGACATGTGTAAATTTGTCAATAGATTTCCAAGGCGTCACTTTAAGTCCCTGTTTGGTTTAGTTTTGTTAATTGATTGATTATCTTTATTTGTAATTAAGGTTTCGCTTTAGACAGTTGTGCTTGATTGTAAATTTGTTTAGTTAATGTGTTGCTTCGTTATCGAATTTACGAAACTTTAAATATACTATGTTATTTTGGGAAAAAAAATTCGTAAAAATTCCTAAAAGCTTGGTTAACACAGACTCCAAAAAATAACAGTTTTAGTAAGTTACTGTCCTGATAAATTGATTGTATTTTTAGTAGTCTAAAATAACGTAATTATGTTTATTTTTAGTGCTTATTTTTAGAGTAGCCAATATTTTTTGTTATATTTTATTCTTCAGTACTTGCTTAAAAAAAACCGTTTCGTGTTTTCACCGCTCATTTATTCATGAGTATAGTAGCGATTGATCGCGTGCGGTACGTAAGAGTCAACAGCTAGCGTACGTTTGCGTGAGCGGACGTGAGCACAATTGCAGACGCGCATGAGAGCGTGCGCGCGCACCAGGCGTTGCGCACTTGTTTTTACTGCCGCCTTTGTGGCAGGAAATGTATTTATTGCGTACCTGCGTCCCCTTCGTCAACCGCAGCTTTCGCGCCAAAGTAGGGCTTAGCACTCTGCTGTATTTTTCCACTGTAAAAACTTGCACTTTTCAACACACGTCCAGTATTTCGCCGTTTCTGCTTCACATAACTTCATCGGTAAATATCAAGAAACACTTACTCATCGTGTACCGGCCAAACTATTGATCTTAGTGGTGTAGTTTGTTGATGAAAAACGTTTCTAGGGACGTTGGAAGTAGTCGAACGTAAAGATAATTGTAGTTTACTTACTTCGAAAAATGTCGGTTATTTTTTGGTTTGGTTCTGTTAGGTTAGGTAAATTCAAGTTAGTTCAGTTTAAGTCAGTTTAGTTTAAAATAGATTTGGTTAGGTTAATTTTTTTACTGTTAAGTTTTCCCTTTTTCGTTAGGTTAGGTAATGTAAGGTTAGGTTACCTTATCTAACCCGGTTAGGTAACACAACCTGGTTATGTAACCTAACCTAACATAACTTAATGAAGAATGCAAAACGTTATGGTAAAATAACATAGCTTAACCAAAACAGAAATAAACCAACCTAAACTAACCTAACCTTATCAAGATAACCTAGCCTAACCTAACGAAAAACGAACAATTTCGAATATATAAAACTACAATTTACTTAACGTACTACTGCTTCTAACGTCTATAAAAACATTTTTCATCAGTATACTGTATCTCTAAGATCAATAGTTTGGCTGGTATACGGTGAGCAGTGATTCTTGGTATTTACAATTACTTCATCGCTTGTTTTGTAAGGTAAGTCGTCAACAATGAGGTCATTAGAGACGACAACACTCAACTTAACACAGTAAGAGAAACTAGGGTAAGAAGCGACCATTCTCTTTGTTTATAACTTTGAAACAACTGTGCAATGGGAGTGCAAGATTGAGATATAGATGAATGCCGAAGAAAACTAAACTATCTTTAGTTTTCTTTGACCGTCATCTATATCGCAATGGAACACGTCCAAGGAACTGAATCCAGTCTTTGTTAAGGGCGTTCAAGTGGGAAGAAAATGCATAGCTTTATATTTGTACATTATTTGTGACTACATTCCGCAATAGTGAAAACAATTGTTGCTCATAAATCTTCCGATTGTGGCATGTCATAGTCAATATTTGCAAGTTACGGGAATGTGCAAATAACAAACACCAACTGACTTGCTCGAACAAGTAATTAAACTAGATATTGTAGCTTATATGCTAAAATATTTAAAAACTTTCAAATCCCTGTATTTCTTTAAATTCTGAAAATATTGACAATTTTCTTCATTTAATGTAATAATAAAAATTGTGAATTTATTTGAGTGATCGTATATTAGATGTTCCCGCAACTTGTAAATTTTGACTTTGATATGCCGCTATGCGAAGACTGTGCAAGAGAAAAAAATGTTCATATGTGGAAAATGTGATCACTGTCTACAAAACAATATCTCGGACACTTAAAAATTATGCATTTTTACCATATCAACGCCCTTGAGGAACCATTTCGGCTTTCACACAGAGCGACTTCAAAAAATAATTGAAGAACGAAATCAAGAGGTTGCAGCTAGGGATCGAACAAAAACTCCTTTGGAAACAAGATTATTGACAGTCAGTTAAATATAGGGAAATTAATGAACATTCTGTAATTTATTTTTTCGTTTCAATAATAATTTGCGTCTTTTTTTCACACCAACATTACTCAGAGTACAGTTGAAAGGTCGACTGTCATTATCAGTGATAGAATAAGAGCTTTTTACTACGTATACGGCATAAAATTGTTACATTTTTCATTTTTAGTCTGCCTGAAGACGAGAGCAACTCCCGAACTGTCATGACTACTTCGTCTGAGAGAAACTCGTGTTGGTCCTCTGTGTTTTCGTTCTTACGTACATTTTTGTGTGGCGTCACCGTTGGGCCGTACTGGTTTGTGGGTAATATTGTCGTCACCTCAATTATTGTTTGTGCTGTTATAATTTCAGTATCCTTAGTTTTCTCAGATTTCTTCCTATGCCTATTCTCCTTGATTTGAATTTTCCTTTTATTTGTAATTTTTTTTGTAACTTGGCATGATTTATCTTTTAAGTTTTAGGTTAGTTATTTAAGTTTTTGTTAACTTCAAACTTGATTGCTTATCCAGTTTTGGTTTTCTTCTTTCGATCTCGGTTTACAGACTTCTTAGCACAACAATGAAATTTGTCCAAAATCATTCACTAAAACATACTTACCGTACATGCTTTTCGGGAAATTATTTAAATATATATATATATATTACTGCTATAGTTGAGGGTATAGCACTTGACTTAATTTATTCAAAATGTCAGCACCAATAATCTGTTATTCATTCCGTAGGACTAAATTGATTACAAACTTGTCTACTGGAAATAAATTAACTTTACTATACGAACATTTTCTTATAAACAACCACACAATTTAAGAACAATTGTTGCTGTGTAGTTGAAATATTGATGTAATGGGCGTAAAATAATAGGGCGTTCTGATGTTTTAATTTTCTCGAACAACGGTTCTTGTTTTATTTTTCCAGCGTTTTAACTTATGACGGCAGCAGTATAATTCGTTTCCTTTTACGTATGTCCGGCTGATGGAAACCGCTTCTTTGTTACGTAAAATCTGTTTACGGATTCTCGAGTTTCCCACATTAAGTTGCAAAATACACTGGACAATTACTGGGAAGTCCAAGCGTGAAGTGTTAATATGAGAGAAAGGAAAGTGTATAACCGGTTCTGGTATCATCAGCTCAATTTCAGATAGAAGAAACGGCAATTTTTCTCCCCCTCTCTCTCTCTTTCAAAAAAAAAAAATCTAGTAATAAACATAAAAATCTTTGTAAACTCCCGTTTCGGTAAATAATTATGCAACTTAGCATATCAGACGGACGGTTAGCCGCGTTTAAACCGTGTAAATATAACGAGCTAATTAAGCAATATTATTAATGCTAAATAATTATAATGAAGTAAAAACACTCCCTTCTTCGAAACTAAACACGAAGTTTTTTTTCCTTTAAAACTATCTTATGCTTGTTTGAATCTTCGCTTTCCTTCTACGGTGGATTTCCTTCATTTAAGTTAAAACTATCACAGAGTACTAAAATGTGACTAATTCAATCAAGAAGGTTTCATAATTTTTGCAAACATACGCCAATCAGTAATAATTTTTCGGTAATGTACCCACATCTATAGACAAGACATAATCATAGATTTATAAAAATTATTGTAAAAATAAAACATTTAACAGTACCGTAATATTTATAATTTTGCCCGCTTTGTATAACACGTTGAAATATAATTTTCCGTGTAGTAAATTACGTGCCGCAACGAAACCTTTTTCTACACAGTGTACACTCGGTACGAAACAATTGGTACGCACATACAATAACACAGTCACAGTTTTCTTAGTTAAAATTGTGCTACATACCTTAGATTATTTTTTTGGAGTCTTCCGAATTTTACTGCAAAATAACTTAAAGGACGCCGTTCACCTCAGTTTTCCACGTCTTTTATTATTTTTATGTTTGCACCAGAATTTTTTTATATAATACATAAATTGTGATTAAATCTTCCTTTTAGGGAATTTTTGTATCGCTCATAGTTTTTGCGTAATAAGTCGTAAACGTCAAAATTTGGACTTTACGGTTTTAAGTACGCAACTAAAACCAACTGACATACCAAACTGAAAAAATTCACAATATATACAATGTTTTAGGCTATGATTTGATATATATAAAAACAAATATATATACATACATATTGTACTTCTAAAAAATTGTTAATAATTTTTTAATTTTCATTTCAAAGTTCAGGTTTTTTTAGTTAGATACAAAAGTATTTTATTTTTGGTTTTACACACTAAAATCCAAATTTTACCAGGGAAGGACCCCCGGACTACCCGTTTTATAATTGCTTATAAGGAAAAACTCGGAAAATAAAATTCCTGTCAACGATCCTGTCCTCCCTCCCCCTTTTCCCAACAATACCTTTCCCGCCACTGAACTTTGTACAATGACAGGTGTTGGGAGAGGAGTCGGCCACGGCCTTTGTTAAGGAAACATCCCAGCGTTCACCTGGAGCGAGGGAAACCATGTAAAACCGAAATTAAAATGGCTGGAGCCGGGGATCGAACACGGGTCCTCCCGAATTCGAGTCGAGGGGCCGCGGTGGTTTAACCATTCACCTTACACCAAGGTGATCCGGGTTCGATTCCCGGCGGAGTGGGAACCGTGCCGGTCGATGCCGCTGGTCGGCGGGTTTTCTCGAGAATCTCCCGTTTCCCCCGACCATTCGTTCCGGCGCTGCTCCACCTCATGTCACCTGAGTGCTTGTCCAACGTATCGACGTTGCACCATCTCGCTCGGTGAGCTTGTTCGAACCTCAGAAGGGACACCTGAGGCAACTAGGCGAGGATGAAACTCCTGCGGTTCGCCATTGTCTTCCACAGAACGGACTGTGGGGGAAAAACCCAGCACCAAGCCCTGAACCCTAAGAGGTAACATTACCTACATAACATATCTCCGGCCTAGAATCGAAACCGTGACCCTGACCCACCCTCCGAGAGCGCTAACCACTCAGCCAAGCGGTCGGGCATGACAAGAGCAAACAAATATACGTCGTTTAGGATTAAGTGAGCTCTAAAGATTTTACCACTGAAAAAAAATCACCACCCATTACTACACATAATTAAACATCAACAACAGTTACCTTATAACATGTATGGTTGGCAGCGATTTGCTGAATGTAGTTCCGTGTATTTCCCTGTTTAAATACTACAATCCTTACTAATGTTACAATTGCGAATATGAGTTTGGTCGTTACGCTTTCAAGCCTAAACCACTGAACCAATTTTGACGAAAACGAGATGGATGGAACCTTGGAGATGAACATGGGCTACTTTTTATCGCTAAAATAAAAATTGAAAGGGGTGAAAAAGGGGTGAAAGTTTTGTATGAAGATTATACTAATTCTAATAGGTAACCAATTACTAATTACTAATTTAGTAATTACTATTTACTAATTTTAAGGTGTCAACGCATGTGTGACGGTGAGGGAACCGAGGGGTATAATGTCAACTTCTTAAGTGGATCACTTGTGGCGTTTTTTAGAAGGCCAAATTATACGCCAACGAATTCGAGGGTAATTTTTTTTTCAATGATCATTGACACTTATTTAAGGACACCAACGCGAGCGAAGCTGAGGGTAAATCTTAGTACATAAATAAAATAAACTGAAATAGAAGAATAAGTATTTTGTGTAATTAATAAAAAATATTTTTATCGAACTACGCAGATTACTACTGGCCGCACAATTTATCTCAATGGCGCGACAGAAGCGAATCGAAGTGTGCGATTTAAATAAGAAAAGAAAGTCAGCAAATCAGGCTTGTATTACGTCAGGAGCGTCTCCATCGACATTGGTTGGCTTAATGAAAATTCACTACGTTTTCCTACCTTCCGGCAGGGACACTTCGTGTTTGAGAGAAGGCCGACTGCTCGACAATACCCACCGTACGGTAACGTGATACTTTCTGGAAGTCCTGCTTCTAACTTGGATCGGTTTTCACGCCAACTATTTATCCTTCCGCCGAACGTTAACAATAACATTGCCAGGTTGACGGCTGCACCGAAGTGCGTCATTTGCCCTAAAAACCATTTGCCCTAAAGTCACTTGCCATAAAATTTCAATACAGTCCTACAGTCACTTGCATGTACCATAAAAGTCACTTGGCTTAAACGTCACTTGCCCTAAAAGTCATTTGGCCTAAACTTTACATGGCCTAAACGTCACTTGGCCAAAACGTCACTTGACCTAAACGTCACTTGACCTAAAAGTCACTTGACCTAAACGTCACTTGACCTAAAAGTCACTTGCCCTAAAAAATTATTTACCCTAAATGTCACTTGCCATAAACATCATTTGGCCTAAAAGTTACTCGGCCTAAAAGTCACTTGCCCTAAAAGTCACTTGGCCTAAACGTCACTTGCCCTAAAAGGCACTTGCCCTAAAAGTCATTTGCCCTAAAAGTCACTTGGCCTAAAAGACACTTGCCCTAAAAGTCACGCCCCAAATTATATTTATCTTAAATTCCATTCCTTTATTTCGTATTCTCTTCTCTGTTCGCTAAACTACGGGTAACGTCGTGTTTCTTGAAGTGTTTAGTTATTCGAGTCGCTCATAGAGTGTAGCAGCGACGGATTTTGCGTTCGCGACATTCCTGTAAACATTTGCTTCGGTACAATTGTTTCTTTCGACAGAAGACGGTTCCAATATTTTAATATTGTTCAAAACATGTTTAATTTCATTAATTTTCTTATGTTTTTTCTTTCAGAAATATCTTTAAGGTTTTTTTCGTATAAATAATTAATCGAGGTTATTTTAGAATTAACTTCGTCACCGCCATAAACCAACGATAAGATTCTGTCGCTTATATTTGGGTTGCAGTACGTTATACTGTTCTTTACAAATAATATATTTACTTTGGCTTTCAATAATTTCATGCCACTTAACATTCTTTTAAAAATCATTGACGTAATTTTAAAAATTTTATTTCTGTTTAAATTTCAAGAAAGCCTTCTGCTATAGCAGTAGAGCAAATGCAATATATATTTTTCAGTGTTCGGATAGAAGCAAACCATTTAGATTTGTAAAGCAGAATTCACGATAGAGCTTCGAATCCTAATTTACCCGGGAGAAGACCCCCAGACCCTCTTCTTTATACCTGGGGGTCAGTGTCCACCCCTGATGTGAATACAATTTTGCTACTCCAACCTTTCAATACTGCCGGCGTCCCTGTGCCTATTCGTGGTGGTTTCTGCGCAGAAGATTATTTAGGTTACGAAATTCCCAGCTTTATACATGGTTGAGACGGTAATGAAACGACGTAATAGACAAGCATATGTGCTGTAGCTCTGGAACTGCAGGCCAGACGACGCTTGGATCGAGAAAGTAGAATTTAAAAAAAAAATATGTGTTACTTACTTAATGAATAATCATGAATGAGAATTATTTTTTTAAATACAATCTCGCAACTGTAAATTTTACGTGTAGTAACACGAGTCGACCCTTGTTCCTGTCTTGTTGGCATTATGCTAAACGTTGCATTAAAAATAATAACTTACAAATCGATTTGTACAAATTATTAAATTAACAAAAATATTTTTTGTATGGAAATGTTTGGTGATAAATACATGAACTTCAGGATAATAGCTTTGGTTTCTGTTTGTATTTGTAAATAACCAACCATCTACAGTAAACAGAATATGCATTATGGAATAAATCTATTTACCAAGGCGCCTATGGCGACCATTGCTGTGAGAAATTTGTAAACACAAACGAATGAAACAGAATACGCTGCTAAAGTGGTCTGCAGTGAAATTTCTACTGCGCGGACATATTGGATCTAAACAATCCATTTTTATGCAATAGTTATGGGAAATAACATGGAAAACTGCTCAGTAAGACTAAGGATTTTGTTGTTCAATTTGTACCACAACAATAAACGATATTAAAGAAAGGCCAAATCGCACTCTGAGAGGATCACGTACTATTATTTGCATTTTATAAAGTAGTTTCGCCGCACAGTGAACTGGATTCTGTAACCATGGTGCAAAAAATCCACCTGATCATATCATTTGTAATTTCGACGTAAAATTTGACATAACATTGCAATTTGTGTTTAAAGGAAAAAAAAAACATGTGTGTCGTAATTTACAAATGATGAATTGGTACGTGGGTAGGGGTTGATGGTGGCGGTGTTATGAAATATCTATGGCCTATACGCCCTTCAGAAACCGAACATGTTAAGCCGCAGTTACACGGGCCACTGAAATAGTTAACTCGAAACATGTTTAGACTTACGTACGCTTTCACGTTGTCAGAAGTATAGTTCGGATCGTTGCTACTTCCTATTCAAACTAAACAGATTGTAAAAGTAAACCAGATCGACATCACTTCCTATTCATCGTTGTGATTGGCTTAGTGACAGCGTAAAATTACTTACACAACTAATAGGTAATTTTACACTACAGAAATGTTTAATAACAAGGTTACAGTTTAAAATTAATCATACATTGGTTATCGGATTAATTGTTTGTATTTTAAGCAACTGTAGATATCAAGATACATTTACACAGAGCTTACTGTTTCAGTACGATGTATAGCTTTATTTATGTTAACGTGTCTTATATAAAAACAGTGACATATAAATAATAATTTTACACAGCATGAATTGCTATATCGCCACTTAGTGAATGTGAAAATTTACACAACATAATGGAGCTAGAAAAACCAGCTTGCAGCCACCCTTACACAAACTTACCTAACCCAACCTAATCAAACCCAAAATAATGTAACCATAACACAACCTAACCCAACCAAACCGAACCTACCCTAATCTAAACTAACATAACCTAACCTAACCCAACCTAACTTTACCCACACAAAATTTACCTAACATTGCTTGCAATAATTTGCACTTTCTTACACAAAGATACACATTCTTGAACTAAATTGCATTTTCTTGCAATAAGTGGCACTTCGTTGCACAAGGTTGCACTTTCTTGCACTAAGATGCACTTTGTTGCTCCCATATTGCCTAAATTGCACCAATAACCTCTAATTTGCACCCACCCTTACACAAACTTACCTAATCCAACTTAATAAATCCCACTATAACCTAAACTAACACAAACTAACACAACCCACCCGAATCCAACCTAATCGAACCCAACATAATCTTACCTGCAAAAATTACGACTAGCTTGCACCCACTCTGACACAAACTTATCTAATCCAAGGTAACAAAACCCAACATAACCTAACCTAACACAACCTAAAAAAACACACCTAACCCAACCCAACATAACCCAACCTAACATAACCCAACCTAACATAACCCAACCTAACATAACCCAACCATACACAACCTAACCAAACCTAATGTAACCTAACCGAACCCAACATAACATAACCCAACCTAACCTAACCCAACCTAACCTAACCCAACCTAACATAACCAAACCATACACAACCTAACCTAACCTAACGTAACCTAATCTAACCCAACATAACATAACCCAACCTAATCTAACCTTACCTAACCAGACAACAACTTTACCTAACCTTGACTGCACTAAGCTAACCTTTCTTACACAAAATTGCACCTTCTTACACTAAGTTGCACCTTCTTACACTAAGTTGCACTTTACTGCAATAAGTGGTTATTTCTTGCACTTGGTTGCACTCAAATACAATATATTTAATTTTGTTCCATTTATTTTATCGAATTTGAACCAATAACCACTAGCTTGAACCCATCCTTACCAAACGTACTTATCCCAACCTAACAAAAACAAATACAACCTAACCTAACATAAGATAACCTAACCTTACATAACCCAACTTAACATAACCCAACCTAACATATCCCAACCTAACATAACCTAACCTATCTTAAACAAACCTAACACAACCTAACCCAACATAACCTATCCCAACATAACCTAACCCAACCAAACCTAATGTACCTTAACCTAACCTAACCAAAAATTAGATATCCAAACCTAACCTAACCCAACTCAACCTAACCTAACCTTACCAAACCTAAACTAACCCAACCTAACCAAACAAACATAATCCAACCCAACCTAACCTAACCCTACCTAACCTTACCTATACCAACTTTACCTAACCTTGCTTCCAATAAGTTGCACTTTCTTACACAAAGTTGCACCTACTTGCACTAAGGTGCACTCTCCTGTAATACATTGCACTTTATTGCATTACGTTGCACTTTCTTGCACAAAGTTGCACTTTCTGGCAATAAGTCGCATTTTCTTACACTAGGTTTCACAATATTGCACTGAGTTCACTTTGATGCACTCATTTAATCTAACTTGCATTAAGAACCACTAGCTTTTACCCACCCATACACAAACTTACCTAACCCAACCTTTTAAAACCGAATATAATCTAACCTAACCCAACCTAATACAACCTAACATATGCAAACCTATCTTAACCTAACCTAACCCAACCTAACCTAGCCCAACCTAACATAAACATAACCTAACTTAACCTATCTTAAACTAACCTAACCCAACCTACCCTAACATAATCTAACCAAACTTAATACATCCTTACCTTTTCTTATCCATGCCAACTTTACCTAACCTTGCATGCACTATGCTGAACTTTCTTACACATAGTTGCAACTTCTTGCACTCAGTTGCATTTTCTGCCAACAAGTGGCATTTCCTGCACTGGATTGCACTTACTTGCACTTTGTTGCATTTATCTAATCTAACTTGCACCAAGAACAACTAGCTTGCACCCAATGTTACCCAAACATACCTAACCCTACCTAATCAAACCCAACATAACCTAACACATCCTTACCAAATTTAACCTAACTTAACCTAACCTAACCAAACATAACCTAACCCAACTTAACATAACTTAAACAAATCAAACCCATTCTAACCAAACATAACATAATCAAACCTAATCTAAACTTACTTATCCTTATCCATGCCAACTTTACCTAACCTTGCATGCAGTAAGCTGAACTTTCTTGCACCTAGTTTCAACTTTTTGCACTAAGTTGCATTTATTCCAATAATTGGCAATATCTGTACTAGGTTACACTTTCTTGCATTAAATTGCACTTGTTTCATTTATTTAATCTAACTTGCACAAAGAACCACTAGCTCGCAACCACCCTTACCCAAACTTACCTAATCCAACATAACTAAACCTAACGCAACACATCCTTACCAAACCTAAACTAACCCAACCTACCCTAACACAAAGAAACCTAACCCAATCTAACCCAACCAAACATAACCGAAAGTAACCTTACCCAACCTAACCTTACCCAACTTTTCCCTACCAAACACTACCCTTACCAACTTTACCTAACCTTAGTTAAGTTTTTCTTTCTTACACAAAGTTGCACTTTCTTGCACTAAGGAGCACTCTCTTTCAAAACATAGCACTTTATTGCACTATGTTGTTTTTTCTTGCACTAAGTTGCACTTTCATGCAATAAGAGACACTTTCTTGCACTAGGTTGCATTTTCTTGCACGAAGTTGCACTTTCTCACTCATTTAATCTAACTTGCACCAAGAACCTCTAGACTGCACCCGCCCTTACTCAATCTTAACTAACCTAACCTTACCAAACCCTACATAAACTAACCAAACACGACATAACCTTACCTAACTCAACCTAATCCTGCCTAAACAAACCTAACCGAAACTAACCTAACCTAACCTACACGAACCGAAACCGAACCTAACCTTACCTAAACTAACCTTACCCATGCCAACTTGATATTACCTTGCTTTCTCTATGTTGCACTTTCTTACACAAAGTTGCTCCTTCTTGCACTAAGATGATTTTTATTGCATGATATTGCACACTGTTGTACTTACTTAATCTAACATGCACAATTACAACTAACTTGCACCCACCTATACACAAACATATCTAACCCTACCTAACCGAACCCAACATAACCTCACCTAACATAACCTAACCAATTCTAACCTAACCTGCCACAACCTAACACAACCTAACCAAACCTAACCTAACAAAACCTAACCCAAACTAACCTCATCCAACCCAAACCAACCTAACCTAAACAAAAATACAAATAACCCAACCTAACCTAACATAACCTAACCTAACATAACCTAACCTAACATAACAAAACCTAACCTAACCTAATTTAATCTAACCCAACCTAACCTAACCCAAACTCACCCTACCTAACCTAAACTAGATTAACCTAAACAAACCTTACTTAACCTAATATAACATAACATAACTTAACCTATTTAACTTTACCCATGCCAACTTGATATAACCTTGCTTGCACTATATTGCACTTTCTTGCACAAAGTTGTACTTTCTTACACAAAGTTGCACCTTCTTGCACTAATTTGCACTTTCGTGCACTAATTTGCACTTTCTTGCACTAAGTTGCACTTTTTTGCACTAAAATTTATTTTATTGCACTAAGTTACACTTGCTTGCACTATGTTGCACTTTTTGCACTAAGATGGACGTTATTGCACTATATTGCAATTTGTTGTACCTATTTAATCTAACAAGCACAATTACAATTACCTTGTACCCACCCTTATACAAACTTACCTAACCCTACCTACCCAACCCCAACACAACCTAACCAAACCTAACCTCACCTAGACTAACCTTATCCAACCTAACCTAACTAAAACTAAAATAACCTTTCCAAACCTAACCAAACCTAACCTTACCTAACCCAACGTAACCAAACCTAACCTAACGTAACCTAACCTACATAACCTAACCTTAACTAACCTTAACCTAATCTAACCTAAACTTAATTTAACCTTAATTATACCTTAAAATAACCTAACATAACCTAACTTAACCTAACCTAACCTAAAACCACCTTACCAAACACAACCCAACATAACCTAACCTAACACAACTTAACCGAACCTAACCTAATCAAATTTAACGTTACAAAACCCAACCCAAACTAAACAACGAAACCAAACATAACCTAACCCAACCTAACCTATTCTTTTGTAACCTAACCTAATCTAACCTTACCGAACCTTACATAACCTTGCCATACCTAACCTAACATAACCTAACCTATCGTAACCTAACCTACCCCAACCTAATCTAACCTTTCTTAACTGTACCCATGCCAACTTGACATAATCTTGCTTGCACTATATTGCACTTTCTCACATAAATATGCACCTTCTTGCACTAAGTTGCACTGAGTTGCACTAAGTTGCACTTTCTTGCACTAAGTTGCACTTTCTTGCACTAAGTTGCACTTTATCGCACCAAGTTTCACTTTCTTGCACTATGTTGCACTTTCTTGCACTTTGTTGCACGTTGTTGTACTTGATTTATCTAAATTGCTCTAAGAACAACGAGCTTGCACAAATTCTTACACAAACTTGCCTAAGCGTACCTAACAAAACCCAACATAACATAACCTAACACAACCTAACCTTACGTAACCAAACCCGTCATAACCTAACCTAACACAACCTAACAGAACCTAACCTAATCAAACCTAACCAAACCTTATGTAACATCCCAAACGAAACAACATAACCAAAACTAACACAACCTAACCCAACCGAAACTCAACCTAACCTAAACTAACCTAACCTAATCTAACATTACCTAGCCTAACCTAACCTAGCCTAACCTAACCTAGCAACCTAATCTTACTTAACTAAAACCAATACGAAATATGAGATTAGTGAAAGATGCGACGAAAATAGAAAAAGAATGTTAATTTTACTGTCACTTGGCCTAAATATAATTTGACCTAAACGTCATTTAGCCTAAACATTAATTTGGCCTACAGGTCACTTGCCCTAAGCATCACTTGACTAAAAGTCACTTGGCCTAAACGTCACTTCACCTAAACGTCCCTTGGACTAAGCGTTACCTGACTTAAACACCACTTGCCCTAAACGTTACTTGACATAAACGTCATTTGCCCTAAACGTCACTTGCCCTAAACTTCACTTGCTGTTCTCTCCCTCGTCGCCCGACAGTGTGACTGCCCGCACAGCTGGCGAGGTGTGGCGTCCCGAGGATGGCAGCACGACGGCAGTGGTCGGTGTCGAGGCAGTGTGACGCCAGCGGGCTGCAGGAAGGACAAACATTTGCGGTGTTGTGTTGGAGTGCTGCAGAGGTGGTGAGCTGTGGAGAACAACACTGACGGTGTTGTGTCGAGGAGGGCAGTAACTGGCTACTTGAGGAGACTGTCTATCTGGTGATTCAAGAGAAGAAGTGCTTCGAGAGTTCGCTATAGGTCCTGCTCGGAGGAGGTGCTAAGCTGGCGCAGAGAGGCTGGTGAGGACATCTTGGTGATGTCAGGAAGACATCTTGGTGATGTCAGGAAGACGTCTTGGGGATGTCGGAGTCTACTGCGAGGCTACAGGCACATACCTTCGGAGCAGTACTGGGTGAGACAAGAGGGCTTCTGCTGCGGGTCGACAGGCCAAGAAGGAGGTTCGCGACGGGAGTAGGATCGAAGACCTCAAGAGTGAAAACTGTGGTACACTCTGGGTGTTGCACTGTACATGGTAAGCCATCCTCCCTTAGGACTGTTAAGGTTGTACATTGTTATTATTTGAGAGACTGTTGATTGGATATATGACTGAACTTTTATTGTGGTTTGTAGTCCTTAATTGATTAATGGTAAATATTCTGGTGCTTTAATTGTCAAAGTTAATTAACGTTCTGTGAAACAGTACTAACTATGTGCGTAATTAATCGTGTTGTGAAATTTATAGTTGATTACTGTTTTGTGTATTTCGTAGCTTTGTGAGCTATTAAATCCAGTACTTAATTTAACTCTTTTATTTATAATTATAAGACCTCTATCCCAAAAGAACTCATGGGAATTGCCCACATGAAAAGTTTTCTGTCTCAAACTTGTAACAATACTTGAAAAACTGTTAGAAAAATTATAATTTTATGTTTGTATGAAATAGTGTTAGCTTTTTATCCGTTACTTGAGAGTACATTTTCTTCTTTAAAAAAAAAAAAAAAATAGCGTAGCCAGTTTTTCCATACTAGCATTTCAAAGTAAAAATTTGCCTATTTTTACTTTGTACAAACCTTGAAAAAAAATTAAAATAAAATAACGTATTATACCTGCCTATACTGAGTTACTGCTTGAACTTACGTGAAAACCCATTATAAATAAAAAAAGATTGTATTAAAAAAATTAAAAATTTGCAGGTTTTTTGTTACTTTTAGCAATATTTTTATGCAATCAAATTTTATAATGAATTTTATGTGATTCAAGACCTAGGCCAAGATATGTAGTTTTGATATGATTTTATCCATTTCGTTATGTTGACTGATTTTAAAGTTTTATATGAAGTAATAATATGCGCATTTTGACTTTGAATTGTCATTGAGGGAAAATTGGCTGAGCGATTTTTTTTTTTCGTAAGAGAAAAATCTATTCTCAAATAATGTTTACGGATCTTACCTTATTTTCCCCACGTGAACGTCCTCAACATTAGAGAGAAATATGGTTTATTCTCATTCGTATACAACAGACAATTCCAGCTACTACGCTGTTGAAAGAAATTTCTGGAGTAAAGTCGAGCAAAATATGCGAGGGCACATGAACTGTGTGGGTCATGGATGTAGTCACAAACCGGTTTCAAGGTGGAAAGTTTTGCTAGCTACACTTACTCCCGAACAACAACAAACGAGAAGAAGAAAAAGAGTTGCACTGTGGTTAAGAGCAATGCTGGTTCCAGAACATGAAACCAAGGAACCTTGTAATGTGATTGTTATCTCACTTCTCTCGTATCCAAAACATCTGAGATTTTTCTACCGTGTGAAAGTAAAACTGAGTGTTATGCAGACATATAAATATTACAGTTATTTCAACGGAAGTTTTTTTTCCAGTATAATAAAAGCGAGAATAAAGTTACACAATGAACTCAAGGACTACTAGAAAGAACGTCTAGGTATCAATAGTCACTAAACTATTATTTTGCGGTTTTCAGTAACGTTGTTTTTTGAGGTAAAACAAAATTATAGTTTTCCACAAGGACATTAGTGTAATGTTTAAAACGGCCGTTAACTGTTTTAGGCAACGTAGACACGGTGAAGTACTAAGACTAATGTAATACAGATTACGTAAGCATAATCACAAAGAATAAACACCCGAGTGTTTACCTGCTTAGGAGATGTTATCTTCTACCAGCAGTAAGCCAATCAGATGAAGGTTTCTCCCACACAACCAGCCACATTTAGTAAGAGTATCCTGAGCTAATCATATGACGTGGTACGTACTGTATATTATCCCTCAGAACACAGACGTTGAGATTTTTTTTTTGAAAGACAAATCCAGTTCCTAATAGTAATAATAATTACTATGATTATTGTAATTATGCCTGTTAAATAGTTCTTTCGGAATTCAAGCAGAATTATTTCGTTTATAAATAATCTGCAACATCAAAATGTTGTGTCTTTAGTTCCATCACTAGATAAATCCCTTTAGAGCTGCACCGTTTTTGTATACTGTTTTACTATTTTTTTTATTGACTTAAAAAAACTCGTAGGTTGGAGTTACTGAGTATAATTGGGAAACCTGAAAGACTTACATCTGTATCTAAAACTTGTATTTTTCTCATGTTTATGATGCGACAATATTATCGTCTAGCAACTGAGTTATTCCTATGGATTAAAAGCAAATTCATTGAATTCATTCCCAAAATAATATATAAAAAAATGATCGATGGTATGTCTCTTCTGTCAGTCGCTCAGCTGTGACATACGCATACATTCACGCATACACATACGTGCGTGTATTTTTCTAAACCACCGAGCGAAGTATAGCAGTTATTAAATACTTGCTTCACATTCGTGAGGGCCTGAGTTAGATCCCAGGGTTTCCAGAAATCACTCCAGGCAAATGTTAGGAGGGTTACTTACTCAGACCATCCGTGGTCCTGTACTGAGGCCTTGTGCAGTTTGAGGGCACGTAAAATAACCAAAGTTAATGAAAATGAAATTAATTAATTAAAATATTCCGTAAGGGTGGCCAAGTGGGGAAAACCGTAATTTTGTGTATGTATTAAATAGTCTTAGTTTTGTTTATATTGCTTGGGAGTACAGTATCCAAAAAAATTTGCTCTACCAGTTTTCCTATAATAGCACTTCAAAGTCAAAATATGCACTTTTTTGTTCTTATAAGCTGCAAAAACTTGCGGACGTAAATAAACTAATAAAATTCACACTGAAACTACATTTCGCGGGCCACTGCAAGGCATGTTTTAAAGTCAACTACAAAATATTTTTGTATTTAAAAAATCTTAATTTTTATATTTCTCGCCTCTTTTATCCAATTTATGCAGTTTTCGCGGGTTTAATTTTTTAAATCATGAAACGGAGTAAGTATCGCAAAACCATTTGTTTGAACTATGTAGCCTAATTTTTTAAAACAAAGTATTCTATTATTTTGCCAAGATACCGACTTAATTAAATTTTCTTAATGCAATAATTAGCCAAAATTATAAAATGGTAGATTTTGGGGAAAAAAGTTGGCTAAAATTCACACAATTTCCAACGTTTATGTGTAATGGTTTTGCGAAAACTTCTCCCTTTAAATTAAAAAATGGCACAAAAAGGGACTCGTGGCATTATTATTATCATCCGGGTTTGATGCTGAACGGATGCATAACTGCGCCTGATATTGTTTATTTCTAGAGCAACTGGTTTGTTGCTGAAAAAGGTTTTTACACCATTTGGTTTCACTTCCTTACATGCAAGTCTGTAGTTCTGCACTCTAAATCTGAATTTTTGAATATTCACTGATTCACGCTAATGGTTGGAGCAGTAACAACAATTTCAATAAGTGAAAATATTCATTTGTTAATTAGTGAATATTCGCTGAATTAATTTAAGTGTTCCAACACCGCACAAGTGAATCAGTAAATGCTCACAGTTTTTTCCAGTTGTTTTCAAAAAACAGTTTTCCCTAATTGAATAAGTGAAAAATTACTGTATAATATGTGGACATTCGCTAATTATCTTGTGGAATGCCGGCACTCTTTATCGGAATCAGTGATTAATCACCGCTCTCACAGTGATTTGTTAAAACTGCTCCATTCATCGGTGTGAATCAGTGAATATTCACTAATTCATACTTAGGGTATGCGTCATGGTTATTGGCAGTGTGTCTTTGTTCATACGTGGCTGCACCAATCAGCATAAGGTTATTGTGACGCTGGACAGTAGAACCTCAAGACACGGGAGAGTTGAATTATCTTGAAACAACTAAGGTTAATTCATCTACGCGTTAGAAATAAATTGTGTTTTCTTATGTGAGAATCAGGCACAGGGAAAATTTCTGCCGCTTGTTTCATTGCTATCGCTAAGAGACCAGGAAAAATACGAAACTGTAGTAAAATAAAACATAGATAGGCTTGAAAATTAGAGGAGTCATTTAACTTAATTTTGAAGTGAAAATAAATCAATTTATCGTTTTCAACTGTCAACTGTAGGAAACGTAAAATTCACGAAAGCTCTGTTTGCACCCATAACTGATGCCAGCTCTCAGTCGGTTGAAATTGTCCCTGTGACAAACTTTAAACATTGATATTTCTAACCAGTAGTACAATTAACCTTAAGGCTTGCCTTCAGTCGCCATACTGAATTTTATTATTTTTCGCTTTTTTTTTTTTTTTTTTTTTTGGAATTCTGAGAAGAAAAATGTTAAATATGTGATTATATCTCAAATTCTATTTACATTTCGCTACAGTACAAACCTTACAATTTAACTGTTAACTTATAATTACGCTGCAATCTGTGTGGCGAATATTTTTAAGCTCATAATTTGCCCGACAAGTAGTTACCGTGCTATACATTACTAGCTCTACTGCCATGCTTATATTGTAGCTCAAGGTAAACAGAATTTGAGGTACAGTCGCCGATTTTATATTTTTCTTCTCAGAATTCCAAAAAAGCGAAAAATAATAAAATTCAATATGGCGACTGAAACCGGGCCTTAACACAACTATGCAGCTGCAAATGTGTTTGTAAAGCATTGAAACTAAGTGGTGCAAAAAATTTTTCGCCATTAAATCATGGATTAATGCAGTTCATGTGGTGGTTGAAATATGTTTGCTCATTAAGTAAGAAGAAACATGTCTTTGATCTGGACAAGTCTTCCAATTGTTTCTAGAATACGTTTATAATTGTGGCTATCTGTTACGTAACCGACAAGTTTTTTGTCTTGCTCGTTACTTCAGCTTCTCGGGTGGCATTGAGATAGCTGGTCCAGTCACTTCGCTAGGTGAACCTAGCCTATGGCGATGGAACAGTTTGGTAGTTGCTAGGAAGTGATATAAGTGGCGTCCTGGTTTGTGACGTAAATGCTCTAGGAGATTGTTAGTCATGTGCGAGACGCGAAAATGCGCCTCTCACGGCAGCTTGGCAAAGGGAACAGAGGTTTCAACACAGTTGCCGTGTAACCGGCAGTGTGTACGCTAGAAAGTTGCAGTAAATTACTTGTTTGAAGTCGCACTGACCCGCTGTTACTTCTTGTATGGTAACACATTACTTCAATTACTCAAAACAGCGTGACATAGTACGTATAAACGTACAGATATGATGCGATAAATTGTTTGAAATAAAAAAAAATTGTGATAACTTATTTCTGTCCATTAGGCATAGAGTTCATTTTATAAATACGATCTCTCGTAACATATTTTCATATGACGACGACATACCGACAAAATATATCTCACAACAGAAAAGTTAGTCATATTACTGCTATGTTTAATTTAACTTAATGACTTAAAAAGGTAGCCTTCATTGAAAAATGTTTGAATTTGAATAAATAAATAGTTCAAAATAACGAGTGTTTTGTATTTCCTCGAGAAGTTTTTTAAATTAAAAAGTATTTACGCAAGCCCTATAAAATTCAGAATTTGATTTGGAAATTTAATTATGTTAACTATAGAATGGAAAACATAGCTTACACGAAGAGATGTCATTGGAGTCATTGCCCATAAAACATCGATTATTCCGTATTAATATTTAATGAATAGTAATGAGGTACATATTATGTAATTAGGAATGTTAACACATGAAAAGCACTAGATAACTGTTCCAGTGAGAAATTTGACTCGCTGTAGTTCAGGTACCTCCCTATGGGTTGACTGAGTGTGTGGATTGTACGCCTACTTAATGAAGTTGAGTGATTTTAAATCTTTTAAAAAATAAGTATATAACTATTAGAAAGATGGCAATATTATTAACAAATTGTAAAATAATAGATGTGTTTTAAAATATTTTAATGAATAAATGAAATATTCGAAAATCAAGTGGTAATATTTGAAATAACAGTACATAAAAGTAAAATTTTTCATGTGTAAAATAATGCAGCAGTAGAACACTTTAAAACCAAATATATGTAAAAGTAAATCAAGTCTTAATAAAACTACTTGTATGGATTTTTTTGCTTAAAAATATTCTACGTATACGTTTACAATCTCACGTCTATTTAATTTTTTTTTCATTTAAATAATTTGTTTTAAATATTAAAAATCAATTTTATAGTTCGAGAACAGTAAATTGTTTACAGCTTGTAAGTTGTTAGATATTTTTTCAACATAAATATTTTGATGAGTTACAAAATGTTGGTGTACTTATTACAAATAATTTATTTCACATACATTAACACATAGAGTTTTTGTAAAATAAACGTACTTAAAAACTAAACACGTAAGTCAACACAATATAAAAAGTTTAAAAAAGTAATAAAGTTTCCTTGATTTTGTTAGACTGTGTGTTGTTATACAGGTTTTAATTTATTCGAATTCAAGTAACTCATTCCGACAAAGTTTTCTTAAAATAGTAATACATTTCGACTTCACTGTTTGAGCTACTGTTTTTAAAACTACCGTTATTGAACATTTTAAGGAAGACAGCATGAAATGAAATACTTCAGCCTTTGTATGCTGTGTGAATATCACTTCAAAGCTACTTTATTAAAATCACATACATGTTCTGATTTACTCCAACAGTTAGCGCCAAAAGGAGTTAACATTTTATGGTTTTTGAAAATAACGTTCGGAATCAACGGTGTCGATAGACTAGTAAGAAAAAGTTTTTAAAATATAGTTTTTAGTAAATGTAAGAATGTTTCAATTTATTTAATTGTATTTGGTCACTTTTTCGTAGCACAAGGCCATAATAGAGACACACGGGGTGTGAGGCGAGAGATTTCCTACTGCTCCACCGCGCTCGTTATAATACTACCATAATTTGATATTACAGAAATATGTTCTGTCAATAAATTCTAGTGTAGAATAAAGATTTTTGAGAACGTTCAACAGCAATATCTTGAACGCTGGTGAGAGACGTGAGTAGGGAACAACGGCAGACTGATATGGTGAGTGAAGCAGGAATACCACGAGAAAACCCGCTGGCCCAACGTCAACATTCACCACGAGTCCCACACGCGGTAACCACAAGGACCGAGTAAGGCCATGTTAGGAGGCGAGTTATGTGACCACTTTTTTTTATTTTCCACTATTTTCCACATTTACTCTTCCTGGCCTTTCCGCTCCTACCTAGCTTCGTTTTCTCTTCACTTATTTTGTTAATTTTTCTTAATTTTTATATTTCAGCTGTTTATAACAGTTAAAATTTTTTCCCTAAAAATTATTTCTCTCTGATATACAGGTTTATACATTACAATATAATAACATTGTTTTTATTTTATCATCTTTATTAAAAACGTCAGCTATATTTGGAATCCCCAATTCACACAAGGAGCCTTATTTTTAAATGCCCGAGAAGACATTATTCATCATAATTTAAAATTCTTACTACACGAACAGTTACAAAGTTTCGATAAAAATTTAATTGTTTACAATAACTTGTTTTCCTAATGTGATTTAATCCTTTCTGGCACAGAACTTCGCAGTTCCAACCCGTCCTTTCCGACAAGAGTGGTGCTACCGGTCCAAAACCTCTCCTGTCTCACCCTTATTGGCCGTCCGTTACTTGACTTCCCCCCCCCCAAAGACGTTATAAAATAACTAGGCTGTTACGCTGCTCTTTTGTCATATGACCAAATTGAAAGCTTACATATCGCAGCCGAGGATAGGGAATTGTGCACTTTAGCAGGGACGTCGACTATATTTTTCGTCGTACGGGGCCGCGATACGGCGCCGTTCTATTTGGTTACACATAGTGATAGACCATCAGTATAGACGGTGAAATTTCGCGAATTCGTTCACCTGCATGTTAGAGTCAAATATCCTATGAATACTCAAGCCCTGTCTATTTGTTCATTGTCTGCTGTTCCACTGAGTAGCAGCTAGTGGACAAATGGTTGGGGCTTGAGTGTGCATAGGATATTTTATTCTAACATGCATGTCGAATTCGCGAAATTTCACCATCTCTGACCATCAGTATTGCTCTTGTATCGCTTGATCCCTCCCCCAACCCCTATGTCATTAAAACATATTCTCCCAAATTAAAATAACAGGCTGTTTAGTTCTTTTCATATGTCCTCAATAAAATGTTAACACTCGTATTTACTTCCACTTCCTAAATTTTATATCTTGCCAATGGCCAAACTTCATTCTATTCGTTCATATTTTCAGTCAGAATTTGACGTTCCTACTTAAACCATTTACATACATTCTCTACAGTCACATTTCCTTTTTATTGTTTATTCGTTTGAGGTATGCTTCGGTCTATGCATGTCCACTTATCATTTCTTTAACGACATGACTGGCCATGCACAGCCGTGGAACCCGCACAGTAGGCCAAGATAAATTATGCATATCAGATCATCTTCCTATCTGTGCGCCTGTGTGTGCAGGTGTGTGTGTGTCTGTCCACCAAGATTTCTTGCACTTGTTGGCAAGAATTCTACCATTCTCGGTACACATACAGTACTTTGTGTGGTTACCTGATCTTATGATCTTATCTATTGTGTTCATATGTAGTGCTTGTTTTCATAATTTAATCATATAACCAAGTCAAACCAAACTTCAAATAAAGAAACAATAATGTTTGGTGAAATTGTGTTTCCAATGCCGTACTGTAAATCTGCAGTTTTGCTTCGTGGTCGCGATTGGATGGTTTTAACTTTCAGCGTCTTGGTGTCTTGGTGTTATCTTCCTGGTTGAGTCATTAGTAGTTAAAATTTGTTGGAGGTCAGTCCTTTGAAAAACAGCACGAAGTCAGTACATTGGCCTAAGGATTTTGTCATATATCGAGAACTTCTGAACATATTTAACAAAGTTTTGTGTTTGTCGAACTCATCATTATCAAGGTACGTATTCAAGTAGTGTTTATTTTTGTAGATTCACTCTTTTGGAAGCTCGCACGACATAAATAACACAAATAATTCATTTCGTATTTCGATAGTTACTGGATCGAATGCAACAAAATTTTATTTAGGCAGTTTATAAACCACGATGGTGACACTATCTAAAAACAAAATAACATGATAAATAAAAATTGTGTGTCATATTTCAAGGAGTACGTGATTTAAGACGTTTACTTGCACCAACAATGATTAAATTAAACTCAGAAGATATGCTGGTTAGTTCTTGTTTTCGTAAACAGATGACAGCGAATGTTTCAGATTTTCTGATAATTTCTTACCTCTAAAATATTTCCTTCCGAAAAATGTATTCACATGTCACTGATATTGGTAATTTTCTTGTATATTTGGGGTAATTGTTGACTTTTTGAATACATTAGGTGAATTATAAAATGCACTTCAGTGTAAGTGCCTAGCGTAACCATTTAAAATAAATCATTTTCATTAAATCGTAATGTAAAAGTAGTTAGCTGTAATTACAAAAATATTAGGAAAGTTACTGTATAGTTAATGAGTATGAGTTACATATTCTTCCTTTGGTTGCAAGCAAACCTCTAACAAAAGTCTGAAGTGTTTGTTATGTCTTTCGCAGAAAATATATTTTGTGGTTACTGTTGTCAATAACAACATGGAATGTAGTTATGCGTCTCGACATTACTGTGCCTGTGACCTTGGCACTTGATATGGACTGCGTTGCGAACAAAGAACTATAATTTTTAATACTGGAAAATACGTTTATAAGAAACTCGCCAGTGAAAAGAGCGCGCATGTATACGCAGTATCAAATTCAGCCGCTTGGAACGGTACCGTCCTAGCCAGCAAGGAACTTCACGCAACTAGTTCACAGGTCTCCCGCACAGCCGCGCCACAAGTCTGACCTAGTTCCTCGTTCACTGCTCTCGGTTTCCTTTAATTTTCAAAACGTTGCACGCCTGACGTATCTGTTACGATAATTAACCAAAGTTACGTGTGGCAGACAGTTATGATTTAACATATTTTCTTACCGTAACTTTAACCTGCATATACGACAATGTTATAGTATCGAATATCAGATAATCACGGTTAAATCAGTGCTTTAACTAATACGAACGTACAAACATAATGAAAACCCTTGTATTTTTTAAATACTGATCGTCTATATAATTTTACAGTTTATGCAATTTTCTTAAATAAAAAAAGTGTGTATATTTTTTACACGTTTAAAAAGTAGTTCATGGCATGTTGTTTCAACGTGAAGTTTTTTATTTTAGAATGCTGTTAGTTTTCGTTGTACAAATTATGACTCAGACACTTTCTTATGCGCAAATTAGTGCACAAGAAATTTCGTGCATCACGCAATGTCTACACAACTAATTCATCTCGAACACAATTATCAAGATTTTATAACCGGGCACTTAAAATGTCACTTGAAATTGACTGGGTGACTACACAACCAATTAGTTGTCTATATTCATCACATTCGCCATTTTCATGCACCTCGTTTGGGGATTGTCTGTCCTGACTTTCCTTCTTTCGTTTTTTCATTTCCACAATGTAAAGTGACTCTATTCACATTACGGAATTATTTGTAAGTTATATTTCTTGAATACAGCAATTTTTAATTTTCTATGTGTGTTTATTTATTTTTTTTTTTTTTTTGCTCGTTTTCATGTGATTAGAAACTGTACGTAGCCGTTGGTTTTCTGCGACTTTGCATTATTTGACAGCAATGGAGAATATCCAGATAAACATGTAGGGTTTATAGAATTTAGTATTTAAGTTAAAAATAATAATGAAATGTCCGTTTCGTTTTACTGACTAGAGTTTTTGTACACGAGCTAGCCAGAACACGCACTCTATGATGGAGTAACCATGGCTGCAGCAAGTTACGTCACGGAACAAAAAAACCAGTTGCCTCACCGATTTTCCCTCGTAATTTTACGCTGCATTCTCTCTAGCGACTTGGAGGCCCGACCTACCTCAACAACCCCGACCTGCCTCAACGCTCCATCCGCATTGCGACATGCAGAGGTCTTAGACCTTGTATCCGTACAGAGAGTGCTCTCTCGTGCTCTCGCTCTCGCAGATACGTCACAGCCACATCACTCTCTGTCTGTCTCAATACTTATCCTAGAGTATGAAAGAGCGAGAGAACAAAGTTGAAATCTCTCTCGTGCTCTCTGGCGTTCGCCATCTTGATTACAACTACTGAATAAAGGCGTGTCACGTATTGTATATATATTTCAGTATTTATACACAGATAATTATTTCCAATATGCAGTCACTTATTTCAAGTAGTTGTGTAAATTTTTTCTGTCCTAAAAAAAACTTCAAATGCATCAAACAAACAAGAAATTACCAGCATAACTGATGATAGTGCTTTTCTCAAAGAGGGTGCAAGTTAACCCGAAGTTAAAATCGTTTACACAATCTAGGAATATCACATTATGATATTGATTTGGACATATAATAAGACATGAAATATGCTTAAGTTAAGTCAGCTTCCTAAAAAATATACGAGTACCCAGTTCAATGAAATAGAGGAAAATTTTTTCTGATATGACTTTATATACCAGAAAGATAAAAATAGCCGCTGTTTTTCAAAAGAAGTTTTCCTTGTTAGGTGTTTTCCTAACCTCTTCCAAATTGGCAATTATATGCGCAACACACATTTTATTCAGTCCGAAAACCTTTTTCAAACTTCTTGTCGCTCATCCAAATGCATATTTCGTTCCCAAATAAGAAAAATAAAACACATTGGCATGCATTACATTATTTTATAACTATTTATATTCCCTCATAACCAACTAATTATTGCATCTTTGCAGTTTTTTTTTAGAAACAGGGCTTTTAAACATATAACATTATAAGTTAATAGGTAGGAATAGGTTAGGCAATAAGTTCACGTGTAGGGAAATAAAATTCGTGTTTTATTGGACATTTGTAGGTTTTAATTACCCAACAAAGTGTTAGCACAAGTTTAATATACGCGTGTAATTGCTGCTGTACTGCAATGCTTTATTTCGTTAGTTTAAAACAACGAGGTTATCATAATACATGGCAAAAGTGTCATGGCTGTCGGCTTAGAGGCAGTGCGGAATAACATCTCACCACCCAAATAGAATGTGAGATTAATCCGAATGGAATTATTTCACTACGAAATTATTTTCACTCAAGAATCGCAAAACGAATTCCATTACGAAATTTTTAGGAATCTCGCAATGGAATTATTTCACAACTCAAGAATCGAGTCCCTGGACTGAACGTGGACTGGATTCAACATAAAGCAAACCTAAATAAACGTGGACTTAAATATGTTTATAGTAAAATATTCGATCCAGACCGACATGTAAACATGGGCTGAATCCGTGTCTAGAGACATATCTTTGCGAAACATTTAAGTACAGAACAAATTACTGTCAATAAACAAAAAGGCGAATTTTTATTAGATTTTTGTTTGAATTTATTCATCGGAGTATTTATTTTTAATTTATTTACACTTCTCATTAGTTTTATATCACTAAACAGTTTTATTTGACTAGCCCGGAACAATTCTTACCTCTTACATAACCAAATAAACGATCCAATATGGCGACCGCTTTGTTTTCGTTCAGTTCAGTCCGGTAGGTGTTTAACGTAAACGTTTCAATCCAGATTCTACTCTCCAGTCCACCTCGCCGACTGGACTGGATTACTCACTCCACTCCTACTTCATTCCGGTGTGAACGTGTTTAAAATAAAATTTAAATCAAGATTCTTCAGTCTTCTCTGGTTTCAGTCCGGATTGAGATAGTACTCTAAACGCATTAATAGTGAAATCATCGTAACAAAACTGCTCTGTAACGGTTTTTAATGGCAGGTATGGATTGTGGCTAACCTGGCCAGCGAGTCCCACCAGCCTGTGCAGTTCATGAGTTGTCGGCCCTGCGAGTTGTTGAACTTTCCTCGGAACACGCTCAGCAGCTGTGATGTAATAAACCCACCCTGCCGGCCAGTCACAGCCGCTCCACACACTGATTGCGACAATTAGCAACAACCTGGATCGTGCGCCACGTGTGCCGTAGTTACGGTACATCGCAGCGATATTTACCGTGCCGGGCCGCAATTAAACATCAACATACCTTCTACTTGCACCGACACAACGCAGCGCAAGAGCAGAGCAAATACAACATGCAAATGAGTATTTGATTACACTGCAAGGCAACCAGACACAACTCAGGTACCAATTTTGCGTTTCACCCATAAAAAGCGATATTTAATCGGCCCCCAAGGTAAACAGAAATTTACACCACCTAAGGCCAAGCCCGTTAAATTTATAGAGAGTATAAATATTTTTAAAGCAAGACAATGTACATATTGAAAAATCCGCACGTAGTTTTGTAGTGTAATGTGTAAGAGCTAGACAGTGTTAGGTACAATAAAAAAAAAAACGAAATTTTATGTGAAAAGCAGTCTTAAGTTGCTTTGTTTGTATTAAAACGTAACGAAAAAAATGTAAAATATTTGAAAGGCAAATAGTAACTAAACTCGCACTGTCAAATATTTCCTTCCATTTGCTTCAAATAAAGTTGGTCAGCAATGTTGGATGTTATTGAAGTCACAAATACTTCACTATCGCGCCATTATTTGTTGAAGGAAGTTTGATGACTTTTGCTTTCTTCCAATATTTGCGAATTGGGCGGGTTAAAAAATTTCTTGAATGTTGGATGCCTCAGCGAATCAGAATCATACCATTTGTAAACTGAAAAATCATAACCTTCATTCCTGCACCATGTTGAGTTGGATCGAAAATAGTTTTACTGTAGTTTTAGATAAAGGCAAAACAATCCAATGTAATTTTAATTAATGGACGAGTTGTTAGTGCTGTTTAATTTAGAAATATCATACAAATATTTGAAATGTAGGCCTGCTGAGTCCGTGTATTTGTGATTAAAATAAATTAATCTACAAATAAAATGTGGAAGAAATTATTATTCGAAATATTACAGAAAAATTACAGTTATTGTTCATTCTGGAAGTTTTCCTACTAATCAATTAATTTTGCATCATTTACATACTGAATGCTTTAAAATTAAAATAATGTGTACCGAAATTTTACATTTATTATAAAACATAACCAAACATATACGTTACGAGGTCCAACAAAATTTGACAGTGCGACATGTCCTCAAACATACTTGATGGTAACCGGCCAACTTTATTTGACTAAAAACTTGATGACTTCATTTCGTCAAATATTCGTCTTTGAACTTAACTGTAAAATATAGTTGCAGGAAGTAATTTGACAGTGTAACAGTGCCTTAAAGAGTTCGCTTTATCCCGTATCGCCTATACAGCAAAATGTCACATCAGAAAATACCCGGGTTAGATAAAAAAAACTCGGCCATCCTAAATTCTGTTCTCTGTTGTTTCTCGAAATCACTCCATGAAGTTGAACTGATGGCTTGTTGAAGCATAACAGGAACTGCGAATTAAGTTCCAAGTACGTCATTATTTCAGATAACAACAACTCGGGACATGCGCCCATTTGTTATACGAAACGTTCCAACAGAAACACACTCATTGGTAGATATGTGCAAAATAAGCATTATTGTATGTGAACAAACTAGATTTCATTGACCAGAGTATCCTTGAACATTTAATGTAGAGTCATTAGTAACCGGCTCTATTGTGATGTAATTTATTTTACTGCTTATCATACGATGGGTGAGTCAATAGTGGAAGTTTAAAATGAAGGCTAAGAAAGATTCCTCTATCCAAACTACAACGTGCGTGCTAATGTAAGACGTCGTGCTAGCTAACAATCAGAGACGAATCTAGACTTTTCTTCGCTCGCGGCAAAATTATGATTTGCTTCCCCCACCCCATCTCCTTAACAATCCCACTTTTTTCAATCAGTCCAATCAACCCAACAGTAATAAACTTATCTTGCATACGTCTTTTTCTCTCGCGTAAATCTCTGTGTACAAAAGAGAACCTTTACTGACTGAATGAATGACTGACATATCAAACTGCAGCCCAAACCACTGGACCAAGAATCGTGAAAATTTTGTTTGGTTCCTCCTCAGATCGTAGGCGAGCAACAAGAAGGCGTTTTTCGAGATTCAATCTCTAAAGGGGCGAAAAGGAAAGGGGTTAAGTATATTTCCGAAGAAACGTCGATAGAGCTTGAACCCCACATTCTATCATCGTGATTATTACTTTAATGGGGCACACATAAAATACATACTAGCCAATTTCAGGATTCTTCGAAATTCAACATTTAAGGGGATGAAAATCCTTAAATGTGTTTCCGATTAATTATCTATATATCTTATCCTTCGGGATAGAGAGTTGTTTTTCAATTCAAAATGTTGCTTATGTAAATATCCAAGAAGCAGTTTAGTGATTTTTTCCGAAATTCGACCCCCAAGCAGTAACACAATTGACTATCGTCGTGATATTTATATTAATAAGTTATGTGTACAAATTGCAATGACAGGACTCCAAACCATTCGAAATACTTTAATTAAGGGAGTGGAAATACGTGAAATAAGTTTTCGATTATTCCTTCAAATATATCCAACCAATCGAGAAATCGAAGTGCTCTTTGCTTTGAATTGATGATTTTGTAATTATCCAAAATACCAATTAAACATATTTGCTAAATTCGGCGCTAAACAGGTAAAAAAGGGTAACATGTGTTTTCAATTCACAATCGATGTATAACGATTCCACTTATATTTATATACGGACGTGAATTTTGTTTAAGATTGATGTTTACCCAAATACCTGAAAAGTAACTTCCCGAATTTTCGAAATTCGCAACGTAAGGTGGTGAAAAGTGATTAAATGTGTTCTCGTCTATATACCTTGATCCCAGAGGACTATAGTGTTTTTAACGTCCAAGAGACGCCAGTAAAGTAGTCTAAAATGTGATTCAAGGATTTTTATTAACTCAGTCTCTTAGGAGGTGAAAAGAACTGGAACGTGATTTAGATAAATGTTCGATATGTATCGAAGACATCGAGATATTCAGTTTATTTTTACTTCAGGATGATGATTAGGTAACCGGCCGCAAAAAATACTGATTTTCGCGTGGACAGCTACTTATCCTACTGCAGAGTTAGATAAACTAGCAGATTTGTCTAGACTTGATAACTGAACTGCCTATCCGTCTTAGAAAGAGGTTTTCCATGTGAAGTAAATATTATCTGCTGTGAGTAATACACGCGAGCAAAGCCGCGGGCGCACTGCTAGTAACGGTATAACATTTTAGTAGAAATACTTGAAATCCGTACTTACTAGGTACCATAAGCAGTGTTTTAAGTGTGTATTCTAATTATTTATAACATTATAATATGGTTTTCAAGGATTATAGAAATAGAAAAATAAAATCTATATACTGTATCTATTTTACACTCGTTTACATTTCATTCCCAAGTAAAAATTTTCCGCACCACCATCGCCCCATCCAACCCGACCAGCGTCCTCCCCCCCCCTGCCCTAACCCGACGCTTGGGGCAGTCTGCCCCCATTCCCCCCCTCCCACTAGACCCGTCACCTTGAACAATAACTTCAGTATTAGTCTGCAGTTAGGAAATAACATGATATTTGCAGGACGTTGACCATAGGCGTCAAAACTCAAAGCTGATCTCCGTGTAGTTGGTACAAATGCCGTCGTAGTATGGCGCAATGGACTATCACTACGAAACATAAATTACTAGACTTCACTTGTCAGCAGCCTTGGCTTATTGCCGCTGGGGTTATTGATTACAGGGTATGAAACCCTTACACACAAAATTAAGCTAACAAAATTTACATGTAAAAGCCCCGCATTGCTGGTTGAGGTATACTTTAGTATGCAAACAGATTCTAATAAGCCTGTCAGCGTTCAAGGGGAATCGTTAGAAAGGAACAATAAAAAAGGGATACAATTGATACGGAAGTCGGCTCTTAATAACGTGGTCATTATAACATCAAACATGTTTTCCAAGTTTCTGAGCTGTGATGTCAGAGTTACTCACTATCGTCATGACAAGAATTGTAATGACCAATTATGATGCGACTTTTAAATGGAAAATTTTACGTTTGTACGTGTATCTTGAACAGGCTATGAAACGATACAACATTGTTTCATCTGATAACACACCACTCACCTAGTAACACCTTATCTGCACTATAAATAGACCGCTATTGTCGGGGCATTATTTTAATTTTTTCGCACTAATATTTTTCTTTCTACCACGTAAAATTCTTAGATTGTATATATGTATGTAGGCACCCACTAAGATTGGATTTTTCGAAATCCGATCAGCAAGGGGGTGAAAAGGGGTTAAGTGTGTTTTCAAAAAATCCCTGATATCTCATTAACCGGGAAGCTATCACAAATTTTTTAACTTAACAATATTGCCCAAAGAAATGGATTTTGTCGAATTTTTCGATTTTGCGACATTCGAAAATTAAGGGTGTGAAAGCCGTAAAATGTATTTTTCATTAATCGTGATGTCTCCTAAACCATGCTTAAGTAAATTTCTAAAAAGGATTTTTAAAATTTTTCGAAATTCGTCCTTGAAAGCTTAAAAAAAAATAAAACGTGTTTTTAATTAATTCCACTTATCTCCTAAACCAGTGAAAATATTGAAATGGTTTTGCTTTAAAAAATCTTAGGTACATATAAAAATACATAATTTCAGGATTTTTCGAAATTCGTCCTTGAAAGCTGTTAAAAAAAATTAAGTGTCTTTTCAAATAGTCATCTCACCGCTTATACCCGTTCAGGAATCGAAATGAATTTTTTGATAAGAATTAAGCTTATGTAAATATCTACAAATCAAATTCAGGGTTTTATTAAATCCGAAAATTAGGGGCGTGAAAAGCAGTAAAATGTTTCAGTCTCGGAAAAAAGAGAATGATCACTGATAAATAATTCAACAGTTGTTTCTTTTTGCCAACCTACTCATAAATAAAACCCCTTTGGACTGTAGCTTGTACATACGGAAGTATTATTCAGGCCTGCCTTTAAGCATTCAATCAGGTATTGTATAAAGTTTGTGGTGTGGGAGGGGTGAGCTTACGGGTTCGTATCCCGTGCCAGGCTTTGCAATTGGAATTACTATGACATCATACGATCATATTGCTCGCGCTCTTTACACTGAGCTAAGACAATTTATAGTTCACCGCTATTGAGTATGCTAGCTGTTAAATGCCTTCATCACATATTTTATTCAGAGTTACTGTTAACATAACATAATTTCACGCGGGCAAAGCCACAGACGGCCAGCTAGTGTATATATATATATATATGTGTGTGTGTGTCCTATGTGCGTGTATATATATATATATATATATACACATAAGACACATATAAGTAAAAACATTTTTATATATCTAAATTTTACACTTTTGTGTACAATTTCGTGCATTTCACACTACCACGTTAAATTCTTAGATTGTATATTTATTTGTGTGTCCTGTCTATATATATATATATATATATATATATATATATATATATATATATATATATATATATATATATATATATATATATATATATATATATATATATACACATATACATAGACATATATATATATATATACACAAACACATATATATATACTGTATATATATATATATATATATATATATACTGTATATATATTTAAGTAAAAACCCCTTTTTCATATCTCTTAATTTTACATTTTTGTTTACACTTTCACACATTTTACACCAATTGTATGGTTCCATATGCTACTTTCACGTTAGAGTTTTCCCTATTTTTATACTTTTCTGCACATTTTACGAAAGATTTTCTCAGTTCTTCGAGATGTGTATTAAAGTGGTTCCACTCTTTGAGTATTTAACATTAGCGAGAAAGATACAAAACTGAAGAAATTTCAAAGCCATAATATTTAAATGAAGCTAATAAATCAGATGAAACGTGTCCCACAGTTTGTTGGCAAAAAATGTTTACATTAAAATAGTACTGCTAGAAATAAAAAAAATTCATATTACATTTAGTAAGATTTTTACAGGAAATAGTATTAGTATTATTAATCGGAGTAAATGTGTTTAGCGATTATATAATGCGAAGATATTTGATGATCGTCTAACACCGACAGCTTGGGTAATTGCTATATGGTGACGAGGTATAGGGGTTGAGCATTGGTTAAATGCAAGAATGTGTGACAGTGGCCCGAGTAAATTCACCTGCTAACAGAAACGCCCACTTCGTTACCCACGTAGGAAATTACTGTAGCGACATTCCATGGAGGTTAGTCCTGAAAATCATGACTCGAATTGTTTATCAAGTTTTACTTTGTGTTTTTAAGTTATTGCAATTGTTAATTATTTTAGACAACTTTCCGAAGGAAAAAATAGGCTTATGAGATCATTTTTCTGTCTGTGTGTCTCTGCGTGTGTCTATGTATGTGTGTGTGTGTGTCCCTCTAAAAACTTCTGAACCAGAGGACCGAATTTCACCAAACTCTGTGCAAATATAGTACTTTGTAATATGACATGACATCTATATATTTTTTTTTACACCGTGTACATATTTTCAAAATGGCGGCTATTTTAAAACAATTTTATCAAGCTAGATTTCTAAGGGACCTTATTTCGGAATTTAATTAAACTTGGTACACATATGCTACACACAAAGTTGACTTAACTTGTATGTATTTCTTTCGTCCTCTTTTCATATTTTCAAAATGGTGGCCATTTTTATATTTTTAGCATATTATCATATATGTCAGGGTATATTTTTTTTAGAATTTCACCAAACTTGGTACACATATAGGGCCTACTATATACAAAGGTGTGTTGAATATTGTGAATTTCATTCATCCTGTATTCATAGTTTCATAATAGCGGCCATTTTTATATTTTTAGAATAGTATCAAAAATCTTAGGAAGTAATCTAAAACTTCACTAAACTTAGTACACATACACTACATATAAAATCAATTTTACTTTTCTGTATTTCGTTCATCTAATGTTCATTTTATTAAATGGCGACGATTTTCATATCTTAAAGACAGTAGCACATATCTTAAAAAATATTTTTCAGATTTTCACCAAAGTTGATACACATAATATACTATGTACAAAGATGACTTAAATATTGCGTACTTTGTTCATCCTGTGGTCATATTTTCGCAATGGCGGACATTTTGTATTTTTAGCATAATTTAACTTATCTTAGGAATTATTTTTCATATTTTCACCAAACTTGGTACACATACTGCATGCAAACCTGACTTTCATTTTGTATATTTAGTTCATCCATCTGTAATATTTTGAAATCGGCGGCTATTCTTTATTTATCTTTATGACAGAAAGACATCAAAGAAAAAATTTTCCCCAATTTATTAAACTGGTTATTCGCATATTATTTAGCAAGTTCACTAACTTTAGTATATTTCGTGTACCATGTATTTAAACCAATATTATTATTTAATATTCCTTCGTTACTTAATCGAATTTAACTTTCAGGGTTAATTTTCAGCCACTTTGAGGAAAGTAGGCATATTAGTTATGCTGCTAACTTCTTGTTTGTATTAATTGCTTATGTAGGTTTGATAATAAATGTTACGATTATACATATATGTACAAATTATCATTCTTTTTATTAGTGCTGGATGTTAAATCGAATATTTTAGTACTATAAAATGTTATATGACGCAATAATGTTATTCATTCATCAAATATAGTTCCAAATTACTAGGAAGTGGATATCCAGACCATTTGTTTCATTCAATAATTTGAAGAATTTGAAATTAATTTAATAAAAATGTTAACACTCACTCTTTATACAAAAATCTATATAAATATTTTGTTAGTTCCATACATTTCAGAACATTGCCCAAAGATTAAACAATTTCGTTTACATCCACCTTGGCTAAATTTTACACCTGTGGCGGCAATGTTTAATAATGAATTACATCTGCTCACGTAAAAATTATTCGAACAAATTTATTAGAATGTCTGGTCATTATACATCATCGCGGCAGCGAATCGGTATTCAAGATGGCTGCCATATACCGTAACTACGACGCAGCATCTCAGATGCTAAAAATTTTCAATGAAACTATTAAACGTGCCCCCAGTATGAATTCGGTTATAAAAGGAAATATGTTCCTCTCCATGACTTAACTGCACATAATAAAACATTACACAGACTTTAAATACGGGTTTAGGGTCCTCTAAAGCCGTTAGGAATTTTTCCCAGTTTCTATATCTCAAAAAGTACTCACTGGATTTAAACGACTCAATGCTAAGCACACGTAATAAAACTTAACAACACATCTTCAAGCAATAAACATTTTTAAAGCCGCCGTTTTAAAAGACATACCAAATCAATACGATGAAAACACTGTTGATTTGTCCAGTGTCTTGCGTGTAGCTATAGGACACTTGATGCACATGACAAAGGTATTCTTACCTCATATCCTTACTTTCGCTTGTTAAGAACAGAAAAAACTCTTCGTAAGCGACTGCCTTAAGGCCATGCTCTCTTATTTCTACACTGTTAAAAAATTCCGTAAGTTCATGGAAATATTTACAGAAAAGTACCGTAATAGTACGGAAATGCCTTGAGTAATATTTTGTTTACGGAACTTCGTCCGTATTGCCAGTATACGGATGTTTGACCATAACGTTCCATAAATTCGTGGAAATATGTTTATACAATTTTAAAGAATATTTTATTGTGTTTATTTAAAAAATGCTGGTATTAACGAACAAACGTTGTCTCTTATAAAGTTGGTCTCTTACCACTGCACGGAACTCGCTTAATAGATATTGTTCGCTGTGGTATAATGGATAGAGTGTCTACTGGGAATCGTACGGTCGCGCGTTCGAATCCCGGCAAATTCAGGGTGCTAAATGGTACGTAAAGAACTCGAGAAACTTAACAATCAAGAGAATTTTGTATTTCTAGAAAATTGTATTTCAGCAATTTAAAGAAGTTAATCTTTTGTGAGGAAAACGGATTGTCCGTTAAATTACGGAGGATTCCGGTATCAAACTAAATAGAGTGTCCGTTATTTTACAAAGATTTCTGGATATTTTTTTTTTTTGCCTGTACTTTTCCGTAATTTCACGGAAATTTTTCCTAACAGTGTACTTTTTAGAGGTATTAATATTTTACGGCTAAACGAGAGCAGATATCAAAAATTTGCTCCTACATTTTAGCGAAATTAATTATTTTACGTATAAACGAGAGTAGGTATAAAAAATCTGTTTTGTTTAAAATCGTATTCTACATGGTTCCTGATTTTTTCAATGCATTAGCCTAAAAAAATCCCTATAGTAAAAGCTACTTAAAAATAGGAGGCTCAGTATATAGGCCTATATATTTCTCTCTCTCACTCTAGGAAACTATTTCGTTTGAAAAAATTATTTCTGTCAACCTTTAGGCCTATGAAATATGCGACTGTAATGGTGTATGTATGTAAGAGTATATATGTGAACGTATGTGTGTATGTGTGTGTGGTATGTATGTGTTTATGTGTGTGTATGTCTGTATGTTTATATATGTGCATACGCATGTTTATCTGAAAACATATATATTTCAATAATAGTTTATGTTAGATGTAGTTTTGTTTACTTGATTATAAGTACTTAAAATTATTGTTTTTTTTTTTTTACTTTTTTTTATCTTAGATGCATACCGTACTGTTACTTTATCGTTTCATTTTTTTTTTCTTCTCCCTATTGTCATGGTAGAAGTACTACAGGAATTCTTGTTACATTACTACAACAAATATCATCATAATGTTTAATGTATGCAATTTTAAGTACAATTTATTTCCTATTGTTTGTGGTTAAGTGTAAGAGAAGGCGACAATGCCTTAACTTCGCCACAATGAAAATAAAGACGATTTATTATTATTATTATAAAAACTATGGTAGTAGTTAATTACGTAATAACAAAATTCTTGTTAATTGCCATTTTTTGTCGAAACTGTATAATTTTCCCTTTAAAAAAACATTACTATCACGGAAAAAACATTTTAAACAAATCTGCTAAACAGATTTTTGATATTTGCTCTCGTTTAAGCTGAAAATAATTATTGTCGCAAAAACAGTAGAAACAAGAGTGTAAAGCTAGCGTAGTTTTCTCATAACGGGGTGTCAAAGTCAAAATTTGTTTGTTACACTGCCATGCAAATAGTGAAATCCAACTGTGAAAAGCACTGTGAACTTACATCCCGTGAGCTATGCAAAAAAAAAAAAAACTGTAAAAACCTACAATGTAATATTTTGAATTTAAAAAAAAAAAATCGCAAAAATACAGAAAAAAGGTTGCAAGCTAAGCATTAAAAAAAATACCATAACAATTCGTGGGATAGTTTCAAATTTATTTTAACGTAGTCCGTAGTATGTTATTTTACGTACGTAAGTCAATTGGTTTTAACTATTTGCGTGGCAGCGTAACATTTCATTTTGAATTTGACGCACCGTTATGAGCAAACTACGCTGTCTAAAATTGTTTCGTAAGAGGAAACCGTACTCACAAGTATCGTCTACAAAACTAACAATATTTCATAAAAATATAACTCTATAACTTTATCGCACTTGAACACCTTTAAGGCGCCCGCCTACTGGCCGAGTGTTCGTGTGAGTGAGGCACGCCGCCAAAGGCGATCTTGACCGGCTCATCTGGTGCGGAATCGGCTCTATCGCAAGACACTGCAGTGGAATCGTAGATCACTCGCCTGACTGACACTTTCAGCGGTGACCTCATCTTTTTATTGGTGAAGAGTTTTAAGCAAATTCTAGTACACCTTTCTATGTTAGTTTCGCACAAATCCCGTGAGTAGTTGTTCAGATATAACAGGTTGAGAGATACATTTTTTAGCTATTTTGAAGGGCTCCGAAATGATCTTTCTAATTAATTTGATTTTTTTTAAAACTGCAATTCCGATATCGTTTCAAGTGTTTGTTATTTTTTTGATGAACACATTGGGAACACGTTTAGAAGTTTGTTAGTAAAAAGAGTTTTGCTAGCATGCTGAAACACTGTTTACAAGGCAGACAGGCGGCCGCCTTAAGAGTGTGTGATAGATAAAAAATTCTAAAAACTCAAATTGAAATCCAGGGCTGCAGTATGGCGATGGGAGGAGACTAAAAGGATAGCATGCCCCGTGGCCTAGCATGAATTGATGCCCCGGACCCTTGACCTAAACTCTGAGAGCAAAAAGTTAGATTATTTTACTTTCCAGCTGTAATATACGTCTTTATTAGCAGTTACACTACGTTTATATAGCTTGAATTACATGCAACATACTATAAAATTCTGTTTATGAAAAATGTGCATACATTTCGTTTACAGTAATAAAAAATTTAGTAGTCGGCATATGATATTCCTTAAAATTTTCATGCAGATATTGGGAGGCCCAAACAAATTTCTTTGCCCCACGCCTCCAGAAACCTTTCTGCGGGACTGTCGAAATCTACACGTTTTGAGAGTCAATGTGGGAAAACTGCAAAACGACATTCCTATAGGTAATATTGGTTAGATGTATGAACACTTATTAACCTATAACGATGCTTATCTTAAGCGTGATTCATTGCGCCGCTATGAAATGTACGAGAGTTCAACATCAGACGTTTATGATTCAGAAATACTGTTGTTCCAGATAAACTTTTACCCAGAGAGATGGGAAAAAACCATTGTCTTGGATAGCTGTAATATTCATATATTTTTGCAAATTGTTTTCGAGAAACCTACAATTCATAACTGAAAGTTTTAGCGATGAACAGTGGCGAAGCGTGGATGTGTTCCATGGCAAGCAGTATGAGAACCGACTGTACACTTTGGGCAGGTGATAGTTGTGTTGCTGAGACCTAGGTATTGCTGAGAACTTATATCTAGCCTCTTACATGCTACTGGCTGTGGAGTGCGTCTGACACTATCAGTCAAATGGTTCCACAGGCAACTGAGAGTTCTGTATAGTCACTGCTAATCACAGCTTGCCTCTAGAATACTTCACACTTCGCCACTGGCGCTGAATTATGTAACATGCCCTCTTAACGATTAATTGTAGACTATCATTGTAAACAAATCACTGCTTGCAGCGCCACGTATATTTACATACCCGTTGCTTTGGATGCGCATTAGTTTTTGGAACCAGACATTAATAAATAACAATAATAGTGCGTTTGAACTTCATAACAGTATGTACTCATATTTGTGACTAATGAAACAATTTTAAAAATACACGTTAGACTATAACAGAGCAAAAGTTTTTAACAAATTTATTCACGTTTGTTAGGTGTATTGACGTAATGGACGAAAAAATAATATGAAGTATTCCTTGCCTAAATATTTTGTAGTAAACACATACTAATTTTTGGTGACCACAATATTTCAGTGGTGACAGTAAAATGTTTAAGGAGTGTCCAAAAATAAATTTCGCATTGTGAATACCCACAGAATATTTTGTAGCTGCCACAATTTTTTTTCCGTCCGGGAGCCGTTACTTTTATGACTGTAATACATTTCGTGGTAGATAGAATGTAAAAAGGGGGGAAAATATGGTCAAAAAAATCGCTCCAAGGTTTGTTATAATGATGAGGTGTTGAAGCCGAAGGTGAGAGGCATTTTGTGGCCACAGAAACCGCAAAACTTATGTGGTATCGCATTACCGCGTTCCACAATATGCAAGTGGGAAACCCACACAAGAGTAATCACTGGTAAACAATAGAAACGTAAGCGTTATTACATGTACGAGTTGTACAATAACCTGTGGCGAACGTGTCCGTGTACTTTATTTAAAAATCCAATCAGCTTCACAGGCATCACTGTCAACTGTTCTTGGGACTTACGTACCAGTTGTTTTATTTCGGTATATATGCTTGTGGGCACTTATTTCTTACTATATGCTCTACATATAGTGTAAATAAACTCTCAGTACATCAATTTTAGAGATAGCGTGTTCTACGTAAATTTATTTATAACAATAAACGTTTTCAAAAACCAAATATAAGCTTGTATTTTGTAAAACATCAATCTGAAACTTACTTTTACTATAAAATGAGTTTCAAATAAAAATTTAACAATGTTCCTCTCTTGTTTACTTCCAGAAATGTAACCCAGAAATTATTTTTTTGATATAGTAGATATATAAACATTGATTCCATATTTAAACTCTGTAACTGACAACTGAAGGCTTGGTAGGTTACCTCACGTTATATTTGTACTGGACTCCGAGAATGGAAAGTTAATAAGTTAATGGGGCACGGTACGTAATTCCGCGCTAAACCCTAAACAATAGGTTTTGCCAACTTTCTGAACAAAAATTTTTCTCGAGTAACGTAGTATGAGGAGCAATTTCTGTCGCCGTATTAATTTCGTATATTCAACTGCGGTTGAACAGATTACAATTAACAAATGCATCATTGTGGGTTAATGTTTGTTCAGAAAGTTGGCATCATTGTGGGTAAATGTTTGTTCAGAAAGTTGGCAAATATAATTAGCTAAGGATGTTGTTTTGTAGTTTTCCATTTTATCTTTCAAAAACGTGTAGATTTCAATGAGTGTTTTTAGCGCTTATTTCCACCACACATTCTTAAGCGCCTTCCATAGATAGGCTGAGTTTGCGTGTGTGTGAGACAGAACATTGATAGAATGGTAAGGTTGCCGCTAACCGACTAATGTAATACATTTTCGCCTCTCGACGCAAGTCACTCAGCTGGCGTGCAATACTTCACTATTATCCCTTTACCTACGAGAATTCAAGCCGTGACCAAATATTTCATTTGTGGGCGTCATAGTTCTCAGTCTAAAGCTTGTTTATATAGCTGTGATATTACGGATATGGCAGCCTTAGGAAGACACTTTTGGTAATTTTAGGGCCCCGAAGATAATGTTTATAATAAACGAGCAGAATTTTTAAAACTATAGCGACATAGTTTGAAGAGTGTGTTCGTTTTGTTAATATACCAATGTAATGAACGTTAAATATTTTCGCCAAAAAGAGCTACAATGCATTTGAAGCGTGGGTAGGGAAGGTGGCTTACTAGAAAAGATTCACTAGTATTTGTGATGCGCAAAATCGATGTAGCGCTTAGGGTGACATTGCCGGCCGCGTGTGTACGTTAAAGACACTTACATGGCATTAGTGCATAGCTGTTATTCTATTTTCTGTAGGACTTCAAGCGGCGACCACCGCAATTTATTTCTGGAACACGTGGTGTTAGGTCAAACGCATTTACACGTTGATTTTTCTTCTCGAATCCAGTTTGTAATATCTTAAGAAAATATGTTAATTCGTTTTAAGGCATTTCTTCGCCCTAAAATCCGTGTTTCTAATGAGCTTGCTGAATTTTTAAACGTATAAGGCTGTCATGTAAAAAATGGTATAAGGTACAAAAGGCCAACGAACGTTACTTAGGTTCGTAAAACTATTGCAACTTACCGCAGCACATTTCGTAATCAGGTAAGCCCCTTAAGGGCGCTGCCTACTAAAGAGCCCAGGCGAGAAGTATTTACACGATGAATTAGGTTATGTGAGGCTCAGTGCCTGCAGAACATACTTCACGTATTCCACCACTGAGTCATTGTACATCTAAGTATGACCCAGATTGCTACACGATCATTTATGCTGGTTTTTCATTCAATAGCCTGTAAGTTGAGAAAACAGAAGAATTTCTGTGCCTAGAAAATATAGATGGTTGGAGCCATGCTTTAGGATTGCAAGTGAAGGAAGTATTTAATATATAGTGAAAAATACGTTTTGATAAACTGTTTACCTTTATAATGTAAACACTGGAAAAAAGTGGGAGGTTAGTGGACGGAGTTTGAGCTTGACAACCTTGATTGCAGCGCCAAAGACGCACAACACTCTCGGTAACTTGGTGAACTGCAGCCAAACAACAAGGGGTCAAGCTTCCAGGCGAGTGTCCAGACCTGTTCTTCTACGGCCGTGGTCGTGTTCATAGAGATGCTGAGTTAGCAAACGATAATGTTAAAGGAGTGCAATACCATTCTTGGTAATTTATCTCTGTGTGACCAAACTGAACACCGCCATACTGCAGCTTATGGCATGCGATGTCCTGTACTAATGTTATTTTTGTTGAAAAAAATCGTTACCCCCGCCCCAGCTTAAGTACACAATTCCCTATCTTCACCTGTAATATGCCAGCTTTCAATTTCGACATGTAACAAAAGAGCAGCGTAACCGTCTAGTTCTTGTATAATACGCCATGTTGGTTTAACCTCCAAAGCACACGAAAATAAAACAAAGCGCGAACAAGAGATTTAAGTGTTAAGAACTATTTTTTTCAATATTGCTTTACACTGTGAAATTTATTAGGGCTTCATTTGTATGTTCCCTACTAGTTGCCCGCCTACGGCTTTTCCCAAGTGTATATTTTGAGGGAGAAACAATTCCGTTAGCGTATCATGTTAATGAGAAATTAAGGACATGGTGATAACACATTTTATAACTTATCACCCACAAAGAACAACGATTCCTCAGGTTTAAGAGACGTCGAGGATATCGGGAAAATACATTTTACCCTATTTCACCCCTCAGTGGGTTTCTAGTTAGCAATGGAAGGCACCCATACATTTTCATTCTTCAAATAGAAAAATACCTCTTCTGCCAGCTGCCGCTAATATGTTCGTATAAAATATCACAGCAGTTCCCTAGATAGGTCATCAAAGACCCTAAATAAATTAAATGTGTTTATATAAACCCGTATCAATAGGACGCCAGAAATTAAAAACTTTCAATTATTTCTCCGTCGTTATACCTGCATTTCGGGATTTCTGCAACATTTTACTTCTTTCCACCCCCTAAATGGTCGAATACCGAAAAATTATAAAATAAATGTTTAGATATTTCCGTTAGCTTATTCCCATTCAAAAATCATCTCGATATCTCAACAGGCTTAAGAGATACACAAAATGAATTAAAACCACGTTTTATTTTATTTAATTACCTTAGGTGTCGAATTAAAAAAAAATTGCAACTGCTTTTTAAGAATATGTGTAAACCTTACTCTGAATTAAAACTCACCCCAGTGTCTACGAGGTTACGAGTTATCGAGGATTGGTTGAATACATATTTTACGTTTTTTCATCCCTTTAATTTCGAAATTTCGAAATTTTTAAATAATTAGGTGATATGCATTTCCGTAAGCTTCTTTTTGAAGAAAGAATCACCACGATATATCAATGGGTTTAAGCGCTACCACGAAATAACAGAAAACACATTTCACCATTTTTCACCCCTTTATATTCAAATTTCGAAAAATTTCTTCTTAATGGATGCCTACGGCGTTTGAGGAAGTTACCCTTAAAAGTGGGTGCTTCTAGGTCAGCGGTTTGGGCTGTGCGTTGAAGAATGATTGCGTGAGTAAGTGAGTGGGGCACCTAATTATATATATATATATATACAAACTAGCTGCCCATATGTGTCTATGCCGCGTGGAATAATTTAATCTGCAGCAACTCTGTTTAAAACATTTGTTAGTGGTTGCACTCTATTCTCATGTCATATATGCCTTCAATAATGTGTTTCAAACAAGACTTTCACGCCGAAATCAGTCTCTTCAAACCCAACGATCCAAATTTAAGTAATGTAGGGTACATATATTCAGAGAAGACACACGTAATATCTGGCAGCTGTCTTTAATAAGTGCATATAATAACCCTCCCACACAACTTTTTTCCGCGGCAAGGCTTAGGGAGATATTATTTTGATATTTAAGAACATTATTGTAATCCCGGTTTTTTACCGGCTGGTTCAACTGGAATTTCCCATGTGGGAACTGGGTCTGTATGTTGACACAATGGGTTCTCCGGTTCCCCCTGTCCTTCACACAAGGCACTGCTCCATATCCAACCTATGTCTCCCCTTACCGGTTTTTAAAGGTGCCCGCACACTTGGGCGCGGCGGAGTGCAGCGACATTTTCCCCATGATTCAGTTACATGCAAATATATAGATTCTCGCACACTTGGTGGCGAAGAGCGGCGAGGCGCAGCACGTGCTGCCGCGCCCAAGTATGCGAGCTCTCCCTGCTGCTGTGCTGCCGCGCCCAAGTATGCGGGCTCTCCCTACTGCCATGCCGCCGCGGCCAAGTGTGCGGGCACCTTAAGACCTTAGTTGTTCAGTGTAGTCCAAAGAACTCGACTGTCCCGTCGCAATCTTCCAGTTGCCACTAATATGTGCGTATAAACTGTCATAATAATTCCCGTCGCTAAGCCTTAGGCGGGATACTACCCCGAAACCTCCCACACCGCAGACTTATAGTTCCAAACGAATGCTTGAAGGCAGGTCGTGACAATTCTTATGTGTGTACTGGCCTAAGACCAAAGATGTTAATTTATGAATTCGATGGCGAAAAGTAACAACTTTTGAATTGTTCCTCCATAGTCATGCTGACTTTTCACGCCATAACTTGTCTAATTTGATTTCTAGATATTTACGTAACTTCTTTCTTATAAATAACAATCTCGATAATTCTACGGATTTAAAACATACGTATAGATAATTAATTAGAAATATGTTTTTTTAGTGGCTTTCAAGGTCAAGTTTCGAAAAATCTAGAAATCACTTTTTTTTAATTTTACATAAGCTTCATTTTAAATGAAAACACATCTCGATATTTCAAATGGTCTAGGAGACGGATGATTAACTGGGAACACATTAAATTTTTTTAACGTCTTATTAGTTGGAATTTGGAAAAATACTGAAAACAATTTTCAGATATTAAAGTAAACATGATTCTGAAGAAAATTATCACCACTATACCTTAACTGGTTTATGAGAAGTCCAGGATATACGAAAAGTACATTTACGGTTTTTCGCCCCCTTAATTTTCGAATTTCGCAAAATCGAAAAATTTGCTAATATGAATTTGTTTGGGCAATACATAAAATTTAAAAATTATGATAGCTTTCTGGGTAGTGATATGTTAGGGTTTCTTTGAAATTACATTTCAACCCTTTTCATCCGCTTCATTTTTTAATTTCGAATTATCATATTGGGAGCCTACGAATTAAGGGGAAGCCACCCTCAAAATGTCATGGTTCTAGGTTCACTATATAATTGTTTGGAACCGTTGGCATTACGTAGTGTTGGAAAACACACAAAAATCCCAATTTGGGGCAATGTAGTAGGCCAGTAAATATATTCGAAGTTGTATTATTATTGCAATGAATTAGCAACATTCTGAAAATAGTTACATTAAAATAGAAAATATCTGAACATTTTAGAAGGCCAATATATTATTTGAAATTTAGTGGATTAAATGTTAGCAACACGTTAGTTAACATTCTGTTGGGGTTTACGTTGGGCCAACATTGCGAAACCAACATTTTACACCAAGAGTTCAAAATCATGTTTTAAAAGTAGAACATTAACAATAATTCAAGTTTATAATATACTAAGGTTAGTTAATAAATTAATATTATATAATTTTTGTTCTGTTGGTTTTACATTGGAACAATGTTGGAAATCCAACTATTGGATAATAGGTTGTTTCCAGTATGTTGGTCCAATGATGTATAACCCACATTATGCCAACCATAAAAAATTTTTTGAATGTAGCTCGGCAGAGTGTTAGTAACAATTTGGTAATCATACTTTTGGTGTTATATATGTATTTTTAAATTGATCCAACATTGCTCAAACAACACACATGTTTATAACTGTTAGGTGATAGTGGTTTTCAGTAAATTTGGTCCTAATAACCCACGTTATGCCAACCACGGAAACTCCTTGGCTTGGAAGTTGGCTGACGTTGGCAACAAGTTTGTAAACAGACTCCCACAGTGACACAAATTGTGTTTATTTAAAAAAAAAAAACTCCATTAGATTAGAAAATACAAGACAATATTAAAGACAGAATTTTTGTAAATTTTAATTTATTGGTTAATTGTTAGGTACCAGTTAGTAAACACACCGTTGGCAATTGGTATGCACCTTGACGTTGGGTTAACACTGCGTAACCCACAGTAGGCCAACCACTGAAAATATTTGGTATGTAGGTTTGCTGAACATTGGCATTGTTAGAAAACGTATCATTAGCAATAGATAAATCTTTCTTTGTTATTGTAAGTTCAACTATTAAATATATATTTGTCTTTCATGTATCGTTAATCGACCTGTGGCAGCGTAGAGAAATTGGTAGGGCAATGGATTACAAGTAACGAAAACTCCAACATAATCTCTAACTATGGTTCGAATCTATCTCGCTTCTGCTCAAAATATTTTATTGATTTCAATAAGTTGTATAACCCACAAGAACTCTGAAAATAAAATTATTATGAATATTGTGCATAATTTAACTTTTTATAGTACGTTTTGTGCGTATTTTTGTAGAGAAATGTTGGTCCAACGTTGGTAAATGGTTGGCATTAAATATGCTACACAAACAATTTCAACAATACAGTGACGTTGGGCCAATGTAGGAAATCAGTAAGAAACCAACCAAAAATCAATGTTGGACCTACGTTGCTTCACGCGACATTTCAATGTTGGACCTACGTTGCATGCCTACGTTGGCACAACGTTGGTCCAACCAAACGTTGCTACTGGGGATGTGCGTGTATGTGTATATATTTTTCTGCAAATACGATTCCAATTTGTGTACATTCAGATGACATTCGGCTGTGTTACATATCGTCAGCTTAGTGCAAGAACTGGGTAACTTAAATTGTACAAGATTAAGTTATCTGCAGATGCCTGCACTACCCTGATGATTGTTCCTTTTGATACGTATACTTTTATAAATGTGTTAATTAGGAGTGTTGATGCAACACAAATTTGTATTTAAAAAAATAACTATTTGTATGACGAAAGCAATTGTCAGTGTTATAGTTGGATAACTCCAGCTACCTAGTTACCTAGTTGTAGCATTCAGCCGACGATATTGCAACGAATGCTTTAGGTTCTTTGAAAAATAGTGTCATCGGCTAAACATTACAGTAAGGATTCAATTGTGAAGTAATTTTGCACAATGTTTCTGCCGAGGCACAGTATTTAATGTTGTGTAATATGCCGTATGACTATGTTTTTTTACATGTAAACCAACCCCTAACCCCTTCACGTGTTGTAATACTGCTTCTAGGTTCCTGGCTAGGCGAGGCTTTCTCACGACCAGCATTGGCTTAGATTACCATCAAACCCCGCGGCGTGATAGGCCGCTGCATCAAAGGTGAAGTGGCAGGTCTGTGTATGAAGTGTTCGCTGGGAAGTAACAACTAGGCGGGCCTATATTACCGTTCCTGTGCACGTCTAGCTTGGCCGAGGTTATGCAACTCTCCTAGAAGACGTTCTCGTCTGATAGCGCGGGAGTTGTTACGTAACCTGGCAGACGTGACGGGGAAAATAACTCGCTCTCCTGTCACTTTGCTTGTTGTACTAACACCTGTCATATTTCTTAAAAGTTGTGTCGTAACTTCTCTGCGGTAAACACACTTCCGTACTCCTGCTCCTCGTTTTCAACTAACTAAAAACTTTTTTTCCTTCGAGATAAACTTTCGAGGATACACGTAGGTCTATCTTTCTTTGTATTTTAGTGTTATGTGTGTCTACAGGAGGTGACCAGCTAAACTTATGCTTAAGAATGCGTGGTAGATAAATAAACGCTGAAAACATCAATTGATTTCCACGCTTTTTTCGAAGCCAAAATTGATAAAATTCTCAACGGCAATCCTAGATAATGGTATTTGCCAACTTTATAAGTAAATATTTATCCAGAATGACTAACTCGTTACGCGTGATCTCTTGCGCCGCAGTTAAATGCACGAGGTTCCGGCGTCAGAGACTGTGCCTCAGAAGTTCGTAACACTGGAAACAATTTTGTTTAAAACGTTGGCTATAACTATTGTCTAGGATTGCTATTGTTTAGTTTTCGAAAACTGGCTTCAAGAAACCTACAGTTATAGATTAATGTTTTTAACGTTGAATTGTTTACCACACCCTCTTAAGCCTGTATTATACATTCATATTTTTTTTAAAATTCAGTTGACTATTTATGTACAGGATGTCTGTCTATAAACGGCCATAACACAGTTAGCGAACAAAACATCGGTTCCATTCCTACCAACTCCAAAGTCACAAATTGAAAACTCGGCTAATTTTGTGGCAACACTGCAACAACTCCATACATGTAATTAAGATATCCTGGTCAGTTTCATTAAATCTCACTTTATGAAAGTGTTACATTACCAGAATCCATTAAGTTACTGCAAGATCGTCTTGGCAAAGACCCATCAAACTAGGAGACGTTCAAGCTGGTGGAACACCACGTCATTTCTAGTATCTTCTCGGACAACAACTAAGTATACCTTCAAGTTGAACGCGTGCCAATGGCCAACATCTTCACTGCCAAGAGAAGGCTATTGCATCATGCCAATATAAACCCAAATGCTGGGTTCAGTATGTGGACGATACATTTATGATTTCGTGTCAAGCTATTCCTTGATAACCTCAACAGCTTTCATGCTGATGTCAGCTTTACGATGGAGTAAAAAAAACTTTTTATAGACGTAATGGTAACAAATATGACCGTCTGGGACACAGTGTCCATCGCAAACCGACACACGTCAACATATATCTCAATGTCAATTCTCACCGTACGCCTTCATAAAAAATATAATTCATATCCACTTTGGTTAACTTGGGGGCCGATGAAATATCGCCACCTTCTATTTGCACCGACGCAGTGCATAGCTAGTGCAGAGCAAGTTAAATGCTTCTTCTATGGCATTACGTTAGTATATAATTCCAATTCAGAGCAAGCACACGCAACGCAGGTGCAAATTTCGCGTTGCACCCATAAAAGGGCGATATTTAATCGCCCCTCTGGGCAAGCAAAATAAGTGAAGAAGCTAACCTACATGGTGATATAAACCATCTTACAACCGACGGACAAAAGAAGTAACAGATACAACAGGTAATAAACAAACACACAAGAATTGAGAAAAATAATAATTTAAAGAATATTACTTTTCCCCCATATGTTCAAGGAGTATTCGACCTCAGGCTATATGTAGACTGTTGAAGGAACACGGGATGTATACCATACAAAAGTCATCAAGAAAACTGGAAACCATTCTACCTTCAGTGAAAGACAAAACTCCAGCGAACAACTTGCTGGAGTACATAAACCACTGGGTTCCTATCACTCAGTATGTATTGGAAAGGCAGGAAGGAGGATAATAACCAGGGTTAAGGAACACATTTACGATTACAAACATGTAAACAGCAGTTCAGAAATAGCCCAGCATTTAAATGTTACTAAACTCGGATTAGACGTCAGTCAGTGCCAGCCACAGCCCCCCCTCCCCCCCCCCCAAAAATACTACAGAACAACGAGAAAACGAAAAGCTATATAAATAATGAAGCGCCCTGAATACATCAACACAGATGATGGATACAAATTAAGAAAAACCTGTGCATCAGTTCTTCAGAACTCTAAGCAGAAAACAATCCATGTTGTAAATCCTTCGTACCATTCCTCTGCATCACCTTTCAGCCAGGCTGATCCCTTAAATATTACAGTTTTAAATCATGCCAGTAAAATGTACTTTTTGATGACATAAATATTGACTAAATGGTAGATAATATTTCATAACTCGTTACCGACACGGAAAGAGAGCTCGACTATTTTTGGTTCACACGAATTTTTGTCCGTTCCACGCATTAATATGACGCCTTGTAGGAAGAGCAGAGAATTTATCTATTCCAACTGGCAAATATATTAAACTAGTGGCAACATTTATTGTAATATCGGTGAAAGTTACTGCATGCCATGTGGCAAGCTATGCGAGAAAATAGCGCAGCAATATTATTTTCATTAACGATCGCCAACCTTTATAGAAATTGGTGACGAGAATTAATTACCTCAGAGTTATACTTGGAGAAGGAAATTACAATAACTCTTCAACTTCGTCCTTTTTTTTAGTAGAGACTTTCCGTTATTTTATTTGAGAATAAACCAATCGGAGCGCCCTTACGTTTGCTGCACGTCCACGCACAGAGAACGAAATTCTATACTTTTTATAAAGGCAGGAACATAACTCTTGTTACATATTTTACAAACGAAAGCTTATAACAAATTCATATAAATGGTAGTCACAATTCATCTATCACAATTTACGACAATTCATTGAAATCGCCATTTAATAAACGACGTTCGATTAAAATATTTTGAAATATTCGCTGCTTCAAACAAAGATTATCACTTGATGGACGAATAAATATACTTTCATACCTGATGTACTTGTCTGTTTTAGTCTTTAACTACACTGTTTCCTACTGGCGACGTTCCTAAAATACATTAGTTACATTGCAAATTACACTTAGTTTAAAATAATTTTAAAATATTTAATCTCTTTACAAAAAAATACACGCACATAAAGAGAGATTTAAAAAACGCAAAACAATTATCTACTGAACATAGACTAGAAATTAAAAATATTATCATCACAGCAAATGTTCTACCATCCAAAACGCTAAAAGAGTAATTTTATTTCCTTAAGTAGATTGGTTACTTAAGTTAGTAACAATATACTTGAATATGATTTACACGATGTAATTATGGTATCTAGTAAAAAAATCGTATTCGGAATATGTGTGTACGTTAGTTTGTAATACATTGTCATAAAATTATTGTAAGGAAATTTTCAACCACCGGTAATTTCACATTGTCAGTTAATTTGTTTAAAACTTCTCCCACTAATAAGACGGAGTGACTAAACCAAACATTACGGAATTCCCTCTTTGCAGTCCAATGACGTCACAGAAATCTAACAGAGTGAGACAGTAAAACAATCATGGAAAACATGCCGGCAGTAGATGTCAAAACAAGTACCGGAACGTCTTGGCTAATTCTATATTATTGTGTCGTCTTCGCTGTGTATTCAAATATTTTGCCTATAACATTATCGAAACGTAATCCAGTCTTCTGTGTTGTTTTTATCCTTTGTCTCAATGTATTGTTGTACGGACAATTGAAAAGACGGAGACAATCTTAGCTGTCTTGGGTATTTTCGTTAGTCTTTCGTTTCTACTTCTGAAATGTTTGATTGCCGATTGTTTGTTAACAGTCTCGCATTAACTCCTTTTAAAATAATTACGTTTATGTTACGTATGGCTAAGGTTAATTCTAAATGTCGTTTGGGATAAAGTAAGCAATAAATATTTAACTTTTGAAATAAAAATTCACTAAACGTCACTGCATATAACAGAATATTAACTCTTAGATGCCATACTGCTTCCTTGGTTGGCAGCATAATTACGCAATACACTTCCGTGTATTATCCTATTTAAATACAACTATGCTGAAATAAACGCAACATGAATCAAAATAATTTTGATATATATAACTAATACATTTTTTATCAGACTTTATAGTTTCCTACTGACTACACAATTTATCTTACATGCGTAGGGACCCCTGTTTTTCGCGAAAATAATTTTGCCCCACTTTGTTTCAGTGTGTTACGAGCACACCTGCAGTTCTGCTTCGTGGTCAGTGATTGGATATTTTAACTGTCCGAGCCTTGGGATTCTACCGGCAAATCACAGACGTGTGGTGTTGCTGTAACTTTATTCTGATTGGCTCAGTCAAATAAGATACGTCACTTCACAAATACAAGCTGCCAATAACCATGAAGCAGAATTGCAGATGTGCACGGAAGGCACTGAAAAAAATTGGGGCAAAAATCTTTTCGCGAAAAACAGGGTTCCTATACATGCGCAAGCATCAAGTGATGTGTCCAGAGAGGTTAGACATTTCCTGTCGTTAACCGTTACGCGCGGAAAGATACGAATTGACTGAAAATAGAACTTTAGCAGGGCTTTGTGAGTTTTCAATTTATACTGAACCTTCTGTACTACAGGTTGGGAAGATCTATGTTAAAAGTTTAGCACAGTGACAATTTCTGCCGCAAGTTTTGCTGGCATCGGTAATGAGAGGTGTAAACTGGCATAACTAGAGCCAGTGATTTTTGGTGAAAAGAATTGTGCAACAATTTGTTTCAATGCCTTACGTGCACACCTGCAACTCTGGTTCGTGGTTATTGGCAGAATATAATAGGGCAGAGGCGTGGCTCATTTGACTGTACCAACCAGAGCAATGTTACCACGACATCACACATCCGTGATTTGCGGGTAGGACCCCGAGACACCGAACATTAAAAACTTCCAATCACTGACCACGAAGCTGAGAAACTGGTGTTCACATAAGGCATTGAAACATATTGTTGCAGAATTCTTTTCACCAAAAATCATTGGCTCTAGGCATAACACAGCTTTCATGAAATTGACATTACATGCACTCTTATTTTGAATTAGTTAATATTCACTGATTCACGCTAATGAGTGGAGCAGTTTCAACAATTTGAATCAGAGAAAGTAGTCACTGTTTAATTAGTGAATATTCACAGATTTCCTTTAAGAGTGCTAACATCTCACAGGTGAATCAGTGAATATTCACAGTTTTTTTTTCAGATGTTTTCAAAGAACAGATTTCACTTATTGAATCAGTGAAAAATTACTAAAAATATCTGCGGACGTTCGCTAATTAACTTGTGGAATGTTGGCACTCTTTATCGGAATCAGTGAATAGTCACCGATTTCACAGTGGTTTCGCACTGATTCAAATCGTTGAAACTGCTCCATCCATCGGCGTGAATCAGATAACATTCACTAATTCAGATTTAGTATGTGAAACTGATAATTTGAAAAGCTAAATTGATTTGTTTGTTTTTTCTATTTCAGTTAAATGACTTTACTCTTTTATAAGCCTTACGGTTTCGTATTTTATACCTTCCGTTACCGATAGCAGGGTGATTACAGCAAAATTTTTCCCTGTGAAAAATTTTCCCTTGAGAAAACACATTTTCCTTGTACCCTGTAGTAGAATTAACCTTAGTACAGCTTATCTCGCCTGGTTTTCCGTCATTGTTTCCTTTCCTCGGACTCGGTTTTCCGTGACGACACATAGTTGTAATGACGTAAACACATTATTATCAGCCTCGCTTCTGCAATTTACTGTGAAACTGAGACCTTATATTTACGTTTCCCGTACTGACGTGCACACATATGTTTATCTGCATAGGCCGTTGTAGGAACGGCCGCACCTCCTGGCAGGACACTTGGTACAAGGCGCTCCAGGCTCGTACATTGTTGCTCCGATGACGTTGCCGGCGGGCCCATAGTCGCACACCAGATAATACCAGTAGTTCTTGGATGTACTTTCCTGGTACACTATATAGCCACAGCCCATGTAGTTGGTGTTGGCCCATGCCAACTGCGAGTAGTGGCCCGTTTCTTTCGTGTATCTAAAACATTACCACTCACTTGGTTACCTGGGTCGGCTAATAGGTTGGTAATTTTTTTTAAAAGGTTTCTGCCTACGGGACTACTACGGCCCATATTACCAAGTCATCAACGGAAGCACCACCACAGAAATGGAACTGGGAGCCAAGAAAATACATTTCTGGATTTTTTTTTAACACAACGAAACAACAAACAGTTTTAAAGCCATAGGTTATTATTCACGATATTTTTGCACATATCGCAAAACCCTACATAGAAATGTGGGAAAGCATGTTCTACCTTTTTTTTTGTATAATATTGGCTAAATATTGACTTAAAGTGAATTTAATTAAGTCGAAAATTTGCCAAAATTATGAAATTTTATGATTCTAATAAATTATGTTATACAGTACAAACAATTTCCAACATTATATGTAACTGTTTAGTGATATCTGCTCACTTTCAGGATTTAAAAAATAAACATTACTAAATTAGTATAAATAGGTACCAGACGTCGTAAATCGTGACCCATTAATATAATATAAATTCTGTGCTCCATCTTTAGTGTCATAAATTCGTCAGAAGCTTATTTTAAAGATATCTCAATAAACTCCTGGCTTAGCTTCTGCCGAATTCATCTTACTTCCTAGAAATCCTTGCAGCATCTACATATTTATGAACTGAACATCTGTTATAATTTTATTCTGGTTGGGATTTACAGCGAGGTCATTACAGACGGTCACGTACAACTTTTACACAAGTATAGAAGCTGGGGATCAAACCCAGGGCTTAATTAATGCGAGTCCAACGTGTTATTACTGAGCCACATTTCTGCAAACATCCCTGTAAGATTTAACACGCCCTCGCTGATAGCAAGAGTTCAGTTCCAAATGCTCAGGAAAAATCTTAAGAACGCTTTGGCCAAGATCTAACAAGTCAGCAGAAGACATAATTAGTAGAACATTGCGTAAGATATAAATTATTCTAGCACCTGAACTGATTGCACGCCAACATCAATTTTACGATTGAATTAAAAAAACATACAGACAAAACTATTTGCGAATTTTTTTGAATCTGAGACTCCTGATGAACGACTAGTACACCCTGTCTATTGCAAATCAACGCACAGCTATTATTAATTGACTGTTAACTCCTACCTTCAATCTGGTCAAATAAAAGTAGTTATAACTGTTCAAAGTTAACAGTGTAAATTTTATTTGTGAGAAATCCGGAATTCTAGCTGAAATTAACCATCTTACTCCATAATCACATACCTATGGACACAAGACGAAATATATCGGGAAAATCAGTAACAGGCAAAAATAAAAATGGGAATAAAACATAACTATCATACCATATATCTGCAAGTGGGGAAAAACCATAATTCTATATTTGTATAAAATAGGGCTAGATTCGTAGACATTATCTGAGAGTACATATTCCTCTTACGAAAAAATTTAGCTCAGCCAGTTTTTCCATAAGGTCAGTTCAAAGTCAAAATTTGAATATATATTTACTTCATGCAAAACTTGAAAACCAGTAAACATAATGAAATAGAAAAAGTCATATCAAAACTACATGCCACTGTCTCCGGCTTGAAGCATATTGAAACACTTAACATAAATATTTCGTATTTAAAAAAATTTAAAAGTACTAAAATTTAACAAATTTTTAAATTTTTTTTTATGTACAAAATTTTTTTTAAAGTGTTTCTATATGCTTCAAGCCGTAGACCGTGGCATGTAGTTTTGATGTGATTTATTCTATTTCATTTTTTACTGGTTTTCAAGTTTTGGATGAAGTAAAAATATACAAATTTTGACTTTGAATTGACCTTATGGAAAAACTGCCTGAGCTATTTTTTTTTGTAAGAGGTATTTGTACTCTCAAGTAATGTCTACAAAACTAACCCTATTTTATACAAATTTTAAATTATGATTTTAGCCGACTTGAACGCCCTTAAGAGTCTTTTATACGCTACACATATAGGGTTGATGCAGAGGCTCAGGTGTCTTGAAGTTACAAGCGACTGAAAACACATAGGAACTTAAAATGTTTTGTACAAAGAGTTTAAAGGTGTTACTATGCTTCTGTCATTTACTTTGTTGTTTCAAGTTTCATTTTTAAGGTAAAAAAAATTGATTAATGTAGCGTT
>PNEQ01116550.1:225352-264552 GCA_003012365.1 Medauroidea extradentata | reverse complement strand
TTTAAGTGGTCAAAGGCTGTTAAATTTCATTAAAATTTAATAAGTCATTAATTTCATTTTCTACAACTCGAAAATATTCAAAGGAATTCCGTTGTCCTAAAATTGTAAGGTACGTAGTTAGCAACTTCTCAAAATTGGCTGAATTTAATAATTACAAGAAATGAAAAGTCAGAATACTTTTAAGATAATTTAATGTCGCATACATGGAATAAAGTTCAACTTATATCTGGAAATAGCATTGGGGTGTGGTTAGTATGCATATGCTAGCAATGGTAATTTTTATTACTTTTTATTTAAAAACTGGCAACGGAAACACTTTCGTACTGTATATATACTTAAGTGAATGATGTTTTAAAAAAAAAAGTCTTCGTACATAAAATTTTTAAGATGTTAATAACAAAATCAAAACAGTATCAAATAAATTAATGGTAGGCAATTCTATCATAAAAAGCTATTCAGAGTTAACTATAAGTCTCAATATTAAGTGTAAATTATACAAATGCATAAAATTTCTCTGTAAGATTACACAACGCAAAGAGATGCTTCAAAGTATCATCTTTCAGTGTAGCATACTTTTATCGCAACTTCACGCTACACGGTTAACTTCAATAATAGACGTCTGGAATAATATTACTTTAGCAGAATCTAAAGACAAATTAAAACTGTGAGATAAGATTATGTAAATTGAAACTCTATAAATTAAGATTAAAGGTGCATGTCATCGTTGATGTCAATATGGTCAGCATATTACCACAACGTGCCTTTCATTGAAAGAGTTTGGTATATTTTTCTTAAGAAGTTACGTCGTTGTGCTAGGGCTTAGATCGCAGAATATGTAAGTTTACAAATGCGAAGTGACTTGTCAGTGTCATTGACGTGAGCAACCAGGCAAAGGGAAATTCAGTGCATTAATTCAAGACGAACAAGAATCCCAAACAACTGCTTCTGTTGCAACCGTATTACAGGTTATCAGACATACTCTGCATGACTATGAACCAATAACAAACCAAACAAAACCCATAGTAAATAGAACATTTTTAAAATCAACACCTGACAAAATTCTCTGGCCGTTTCTGCATGTAATTCAACAATAAGGCCACTCCCGTTAGTTTTACAGTGATTTTGAAAATATTATTTCAAGCAACATAATTTTCATATCGAAGAATACCTGCATTGTACGTCACAAATGTATCATAACTTGTATGTAACTTTTTTTGGTATCAATAAATTTCATAGTTTTTTTTTTTTCAGTTTTAAAATCCAAAATATCTCCGATTATGTTATTGAAACAAGACAAAATCAAGACTTTTTTTTGCAAACAAACGGCGTATTATTTTACAAATCGCCTACCTACAATTGTGCATTATGTGGCTTTCCTTAAACTTGAATTTTTTCAAAGTATTTAATTTAAAAAAATGAGTTTTTTTTCCTTAATGTGAAAAAAAAACACACCCAGCATGGACTTAATGATGAATTACACAACAATGAGTTATAATTAAGATAAGTAGGTTTCTTTGTAATCTACGTACTTTACGAATGTTTCATGACAAGTTTATGTTTCATACGTCCAGCTGTTACATTTGTAATACGATAGAAGACAATGCTGTAGATTTTCTTTTTTTCGTCTGTCAGAACGCCGCTTAGTGCTTGGCGCTACAAAAACTCCACCAAGCGATCGCGTCTATTGCGCTGTCCGGTAAAAATAGCCGTTGCATTTCAGAGACCGTGTGGTCCTGTGCCTGAAAAAAGGCCTGTTCAGATATGTTAAAAATACTTATAATAAACAGTTTCTGATGTGCGTGGTTGTCTGGACAGAGTCATCCCGCACTCGTCCGTTGTGCCAATCCTTTTCTGTAATTCAACACAATGTTGAATTGAGAATGACAATAATTTAAATTTAAATTAAAACATAACAAATTCTATTGATTGTCTATGGAATTCTCACACAAATTCTGAAAATAACTCATAAGTTTTAATTAACTGGAAAAATTTTCATCAAATACAGCTAAGAACCATCCTGATGAAAATAGCTTTTCATAAAAAAAAATCGTTGAAATCGGCCCGTCCGTTTTGGGAGCTACGAAGCCACAGACAGACATACATAGTTGTCTAACGTATAAACTTACAACACCTCTCATTTTCCTTCTGAGGTTCAAATTACCCCAAAAATATATAACAAACTGAAAATATAAAATAGGCCCACTCGAACTTCCGTAAGGGTATGTTGACGCTTTCATTAAGGCCCTGCGTTTTAGTTTTGCAGTGGTTTCGAACATAAGTTTCTAACGCGAATTAATACACATACAAAAATTAACTCTTACGTTTTTAACACTTATACACAATCGATTGTATCTGAATTTCTCTGTTGCAATACACCAAACGGATTTTTAGATCTTTGCCCGTGATATATCGCATATTTTGTTGTCGGAATAAGCCAGAATGAAGCAAAATAATGTTTTTGCTAGCAAACTATGTATTATATTAAAAAAAAAACGCTCGGCAAAATTATGTATCGACGTATCGTATGACTGTACACAGTCTCAAATTTTTTCAAAGCATTTGGTTAAAAAATATTCGAGTTATTTGCAATAGTTAGGGCCACGATTTTGTCGCGAAAAGATTTTTGCCCCACTTTGTTTCAGTGACTCACGTGCAGATCGGCAGTACTGTTTCAAGGTTATTGGCAGCGTGTCTATGTTCAGACACGTTTCTCATTTTACTGCACCAATCAGAATAAGATTATTGTGAGTCTGTACGTCTATAATTCGCCAAGGCCAGTGAGAGTAAAATCATCCAACCACAGACGATGTACCAGAGCTGCAGGTGTGCACATGACGCATCGAAATTAAATGTTGCAAAAATCTTTTCACCATAAAATCGTGGCTCTAGCAATAGTTTGAAATAAATGAAAGACCATGGCGGAAAAAGTTGATTGTTTGCTAGACTCCAACATGCTGTATATAACACTGAATGTTTTGTATTCATATTGGCATTCGTTTATATGAAGCATTGTTCCTCTATATAACATACCCAATTATAACTGTACAGCTTAAACACACAGCGTGTGTGATTCGCCACAAAACTGTTCACACGTGTCACGGTTAATATACTATAGTTTATTGGAGACTATGCTAAACATTTTCGCGATTACCAGTGTCTCTAACCATAGTATTAACGCTAACAAGTTGTACGAACTTCTGCTTTAAGCCGTTTTGCCAAGATTTGCACCCTTAATAATCGCACCCCGCTGCTTATCGGGAACATAAAAAAAACCTGTCGACATTTAGCAATAAAACTGCGCGGATTCGAAGGATTACGTAGTAAATAATTCGCTACCCCTCCCTGTCCCTTTATCCTTCTTGCGCACTCCGTAAATGTTTGCCGAACACCCCTCTCCCTTACAAAGCGTGTAAATGCTAACTGTGTTGATTTATATTCCTCATGTTGAAATCCCTAATAGATTTTGCCAAAGCGCTAGATCGCTCTCGCTTGGAACACAAACAGGTGGCTAGAGCAGGAAATACCCTTAAAAATTCCCGGAAAGGGGAAGGTTAAAAGGTAGAAAAAAACCAAATGACAAAAACCAACCCTTACTGAGTTTTATAAAGATAATAAAATTAAAATGAATAAAGTCTGTTAATGCCAGTAAAACCAGATATTTTTTTTTTTATCTGTAGTTCAAAGAGGTTTGGGACTTTTCCAGACCCGCCATTTTTTTTATCGTTGTGTTTCGTCCCGTTGGCTCGCTCACACGACGCTTGCGGGGGCGAAATGATTACAGCTGACCATTCCAAAGTAATGTATGCTACGTGCGCAATTACCTCCACAAGGAACAGCACAACGACATGAAACTGTTTTTTTCCCCCCGAGAAATTCTTCCCGTGGTCATTTAAACTTCTGGCCTAGGGTAAACGTTCCAACTTGCTTCTACCGTCCGTAGCTTAGAGGTTTTAACAGAAATAAAGTAGCTGTCGTTGAAAAGTATTACACAACAGTTCATAATATTCAGAGTGGAATAAAATTGTTAGTGGCTTGGCGAACTGCTTATGCATCAAATATATATCGCGTGCGCTTCAAGTTTTTAATTTTTAGTATTAAAAGTATTTGTTTTGTGCATACATTTTTTTATTCATAATTTTTTGATTTTTAGTCTTGTGTGTAAGAAATTTTGCAATCAATTTTAAACAATCAAAATGTGTACCAAACAGGCAAAGAAAAACACAGACAAGAAAAACTGTTAATATTGTTTTGCCATACAGTTCTTAGTTACGTTTGAAGTTTCTAGTCTAGCTCATTGGAAAGTCAGTTAAACGTGTAACTATTAAAAAAAAGTAATTTTATAATTATTTCATAGATTTTTAACTGCTGTATTTCATTGCCGTCCTGTTATGAGCAATGTTTAAGTTTTAAGTCATGTGGAAGATAGTTTAAAATCGAATGCGAATTGAACGGACAGGCAGACAAAAAAAAAACGAGGTAGTAAAACGTGTTAAATGTAAAACAATTTCAACACAACTTAGCATATGACAGTATTTGTTAGAAATTTCACGTATATTAATAGTGTTTGAAGCTGTCACTACTAGAATTTATCTTTAAGAACTTTCAGTGATTTTATTTTATTATGCTTTTACGCTTGCACACATCCACCGCGTTAACATTGTGAAATTGAAAGTTACCAAATAACATATGATCTTGCTCTCTCCAGGGCCAAATCCCTCTCTCAGATTTAAGCACTTGTATTAGCCATATTTAGGCCAATAGTTACTAGCCGATATTACAACTAGAAATTGTAATTTAAGAACACACACGCTGCCTTTTGAAATAAACTAGAAAACATATTTTGATCTCAACACACAAAAATTAAGAAGATTTTCTTTACGCCACGGGTCCTTATTCATGCTATTTTTGTAAATTGATAGGAAGCAGACATTGCAAAACCGTTACATAGAAACGCTGGAAATTGTTTGTATTATGTAGCCTAATTTTTTCAAAACATAAGTTTTTATAATTTTGGCTAGTAATTGACTTAAAGAAAATTTTATTAAGTCGATAATTAGCTAAATTTATAGAACCTTGTATAGTATGTTGAACCCGTGGCCTGAAGGAGCGTCAGTAGCTGCCAATTTGGAAAATTAATGTTTTGCCTTTTACTGCCTTTATGTTTTTTTTTTTCAACGTGAATTGCCTGGGTTTAAGTTTAGAACGAAAATATTGCTCAATGATAAAATTTATAACGGTAGATCGAGAGTTCCTTACATATTTCCCTTTAGACTGCACCAAAGAACGGAAACACATTTCTTTCAGTAACGATCGCTCTTGGGCTGTTTTTCACCGCACGATATGAAGTTTCGGGAAATTACTTCGGGACCAAGTTCTTTATTACTTTTATAGCCTTCCCTTTCGAAAGCGCAAAGTTTAATGTTCCTTTTAACTTTTCATTCATTATGTATTCTTTTGTCTAACTCTTTATTCGAACTTCCATTAAGTTCAGACATGGCATGTGACACTTTTGATACTTCCCACACCCCTTCCTGCACTTTTTTTAGAGCCCAGTCAGTGAATTGGTAAATTTCAGGAAAATTCACTAGGAGGCGAAGTTTCATTCACGAGTAGTTTCAAGCGTACCAACGAAACTGAGAATTTCATTTTTGTCAGCGTGGAAGCTATACAGATAGTTAGCTCGATTGTAAATCTGGCATCACTACCGTATTCATCTTTCAGGTTAATAGCTTGGAGGGAAGACAGCAATTTTCACAACAATTTTTCTATCTTCCTTTATTAAGGCCTCGCTCATTAGTTTTGCAGTAGTTTCGAAAATATTTTCTAACGGAAATGAATACATATATCAATAATTCATTCTTACAGTTTTAACACTTACATATTATCGTTTGTATCTGAATTTTTCTGTTGCAATACACCAAATGGATTTTTAGATTTTTGCCCCTGAAATATTACATATTTTGTTGTCAATATAAGCCAAAATGAAGCAAAATAATTTTTTTTACTAGCAATCGGTACATTATTAAAAAAATGCTCGGTCAAAATTGTGTATCGTATGACTGTACACAGTCTCAAAATTTTTTTCAGAGCATTGTGGTTCAAAAATATTTCTGTTATCTGCTATTGTTTGAAATAAATGAAATACCATTGCCTTAAGTTGTAATAGTACAAATATCAAAACTAGAAGCGTTAATTAAAAAATACAGGTTGTCGAATCCAGTTAGCAGAATAAAACAGTCATTCTATACAATAGATTTTGCCAACATTCTGAGCTGAAATTTTTGCCCGAAGACGTGGTTTTAACGACACAGTCTCTGACGCCGATAATGTTTGCTTTTAAAGTTGGCAAATACCATTATCTAGAGCTGTTGTTTCACAGTTTTGTACATCGATTTCCAAACGTCTGTAAATTTTGATTCACGTTCTTAACGTTTATTTACAAGCCTGTACATTGTAATCTTAGTTTCAAATTATTAAAACGACATAATTTCTTTTGAAATGTTCTCGCACTGGGAGATAATGACTGAGTAAATTCATCGCACTACTGTGTCTTCTTAGTAGATTCGTCCTGTCTTACATCTGAGCTGTCAATGTAGTCATTTAGTATTGTGTGCAATATAGCATCCAACCTACAGTTTGTTCACGTCGTATTTATTGTGCTCCCTTGAGTTTCTTATCGGTTGTCCTTGTCATTTTGTAAAGTTATACGCAGAGACAGTGATTTTTGGTGAAAAGAATTCTGCAACAACTTGTTTCAGTGCCTTACGTGCACACCTTCTAGTCAGGTTCGTGGTTATTGGTAAAATATAATAGGACAGAGGCGTGGCTTATTTTACTGTGCCAATCGGAACATTGTTACGACGACACCACACGTCTGTGATTTGCAGGTAGGACACCGAGACGCCGAAAGTTAAAAACTTACAATCACTGACCGTGAAGCAGAGGAACAGGTGTTCACATAAGGCATTGAAACAAATGGTTGCAGAATTCTTTCCACCAAAAATCACTGGCTCTAGTTATACGATATGCTTTTATTTTCTCGTGTTTTTTGTTACATATGTTTGTATGCGACCTAACTCATTACGAAGTTGATTACAAACTAGCTATTGTCCGAGAGTTCATTCGCGTGGTGCTCAATTTTATTTATCTTTGAGTCGTGCAAATCTTTAGTCTAAGAACTACAAATTATCGTACGTAATTCGTAGAAATATGTATTTCTATTCTCAGTATCTTTTTAAAGACTAATTTTTCAAAATAAATGATTTTTATGAAGCTTGTTGGATATTTCAAATTTTCTGTAAGTAATAATATTAACAACAAAATTAACAGCGATAAATTAAGTTTTTTCTAATTTAATTTAAAAAACGGAAATTCCAATGATTGAAAATCCTAAATGGTGCCAAATGACGTTAAGGCTCATTAACGGCGCCTAATACCCCCGATATTTATGTAGCAGTTGGTTTTTGTCATAAACCTTTGCCGATCTGTCATTCTGCCTCCTCGCCGGTCTGTTTTGTGACGTATGAATTTTTATACCAGTCATCCGATTGCGATGAAATTTCGGTGAGTTTTACTTGTACACCGAAGAATTCTGACAATAACCACGAGACAAAGCTGAGGACGTGAACATAAGGCATGGGAACAAAATGGTACTAAAATCTTTCCGCAACAAAATCGAGGCTCTACTGATAAATGTTCTGATACTGATATCGAATATAAACATTTTAACAGTGCATCGCTTGTGGGCGTCGGTCTAACAGAAGGGAAAAAATATGGCAGTGGTTATTGTGGGCGTTGAGGGAGGGGGGTGGGGGTGGACAGTGGTTCCCAGAGGCTGGAGGCGGATGCGCAGTGCAAATATTGGCACTACGTGCACAGCAATGCCGGGAGTCTGATTTGTGCGCCGGCTCTACACGACCGTGTTCAAACGACGCTGTCCAGCTCCCCCCTCCCTCTAATCTTCCCACCCTAAACCTCGTGCAGGCACAGCATAGCTAGACATACAGAAGAGGACTGGTGTCGCCGCACGAAGCTCTAGGCACGGACCTCGTGTCACAGTAAAAATTGTTCCCTTACAGCAAACGGACAGGCTTCTTTGAGAGACAGTTTTAATTACAGTAAAGAAATCTTGATTTACAGACAAAAAAATTGGCCTTACATTTTAAAATTCTTTCTATCTTTTTTAAGGATTTCCTTTATTAAAAAGATTAATTAATCCAAATAATTATCTTAAATAGGGTAAACCTATCCTACTTCGCTATACCAAGGCTTCTAACTTCAGTAACATAAGTATGTTAAAATTTTTAATTGTGATGTTATATGTGTAGTGACCTGAAAAATTTGCATTTTCTTTTAGGTACAAGCTAGAATTTCAGCAACTGTAAGTTCGCATCACTTTCGCAATTGGTCCTTGACTTATTTGACCCCTCGTGTCAGTCACTGAGCCAGTAATAACAATGTAACAAAATGCAGGCCCATATCACTGTGTCAGCGAGCAGCTAATGAAGAACTGCCGTAGGCTTGAGTGATCGTATATTCTTGGAGACTAGCCTACAGCTTTGTGAATATGAGAACTTTCCCGGTCTATATTCATGTGACACATTGGTCGGTTCTTGCAGAAACTACACATGCCTGCTCTCCGTTGGTAAGCTAGCGAACTATGTGTACAAATACTTCCCGGTTTTGTGAAGCCTGCAACGTGGTTCATCACCATATTAAGGTATATCATGGTATATGGTCGGTTTAACCTATAATAAAACTAAAGTTACAAACAGTGAGGAAAGTGTTGTTGTTGGTATGACACTTATGTTGAAATAAAGACTACAGTCGAGTTTGGTTATTGGTTCCATCTGGACTGTTACCTACAACAATTTGTTCTGTAGAATTAACAATATGATCTGTAGAATTAACAATATGTTCTGTAGAAATAACAATATGATCTGTAGAATTAACAATATGGTCTGTAGAATTAACAATATGGTCTGTAGAATTAACAATATGTTCTGTAGAAATAACAATATGGTCTGTAGAATTAACAATATGGGCTGTAGAATTAACAATATGTTCTGTAGAAATAACAATATGATCTGTAGAAATAACAATATGGTCTGTAGAATTAACAATATGATCTGTAGAATTAACAATATGGTCTGTAGAATTTAACAATATGATCTGTAGAATTTAACAATATGATCTGTAGAAATAACAATATGGTATGTAGAATTAACAATATGATCTGTAGAATTCACAATATGGTCTGTAGAATTAACAATATGGTCTGTAGAATTAACAATATGGTCTGTAGAATTAACAATAGGGTCTGTAGAATTAACAATATGATCTGTAAAATTAACAATATGGTCTGTAGAATTAACAATATGATCTGTAGAAATAACAATATGATCTGTAGAATTTAACAATATGATCTGTAGAAATAACAATATGGTCTGTAGAATTAACAATATGATCTGTAGAATTAACAATATGATCTGTAGAATTTAACAATATGATTTGTAGAAATAACAATATGATCTGTAGAATTTAACAATATGATCTGTAGAAATAACAATATGGTCTGTAGAATTTACAATATGATCTGTAGAATTAACAATATGATCTGTAGAATTAACAATATGGTCTGTAGAATTAACAATATGATCTGTAGAAATAACAATATTATCTGTAGAATTTAACAATATGATCTGTAGAAATAACAATATGATCTGTAGAATTTAACAATATGATCTGTAGAAAGAATAAATGCTATGCTCCTGTAGGATATATCGTTGTAGCAACAGTCTTAACAGTACCGTCAACCAAACTCGATTAATGTCCCCGTTTCAACAGAAGTAAGCTACGATACCAAATATCGTAAGAAGACAATATGGGAAACTACAGCTTTTTAGCTTTATCAAAGCCCGAGACAAGTTACCAACGGCGAGAGTTGCCAACACTAGAAAAATTCACATTCGTATGTCTCTGTTTTCTATGTCGGTTAAAAACTTACGTACTGAATTTATCTTACGATATCAGTTTGAGAACGTGTTTATTAATATTTTAAAGTTTAACCTTTTAAAAAAAAATTAAAAGAGCACGTCTATATTCTAAAATCATGATTACATTTCAATTTATAAATAACAATATGTTAAACTAAAATTAAGGGGGCGCGGTAGCCGAATTGTTAGACCATTCACCTCCCACCAGGGTGATCCGGGTTCGATTCTCGGCGGGGTAGGTCCTCGTATTTTCTCATGTGGGTCGCCGGTGGTCGGCGGGTTTTCTCGGGGACCTCCCGTTTCCTCCGCCCATTCATTCCGGCGCCGCTCCATTCTCACCTCATGTCACCCCTCACCAGCGCTTAAGACCTCGATTTTAAAAGCTGGCCAAAATCTCTCACTCACTCACTTAAACAAAAAACTACCCACAGAGCAATGTGATACTGGAGAATTATCAGCGCTCCTGTCGGCGGGATATGGAATCAAGAAACAAGTATCGTGTTATTCTCAGTTACCCGTATTGCCTTTGTAGGCCTACGTTATTTGATGGTACCTTCAACAATACTTATCTTTCAGTGCGTGAGTTTCGCAGTATTGTTTAAGGTTGTTCAAGTGCGATAAAATCATAATTTTATATTTTTATGAAATAATATTTGTTTTCCATACGATACTCGTGAGTTCATTTTACTCTTAAGAAACAATTTTAGCTCTCATAGTGTTCTCATAACGGGATGTCAAAGTCAAAATTTGCTTGTTACACTACCATGCAAATAATAAAAACCAACTGTACTATTTAAACAAAATAATTCACTATGTACTTACATCCCATGAGCTATGCAATAAAATATTTAAAAGCCGACAACGTATAGTTTTGAATTGAAAAAAAAAAAAAAGTCGCAAACCTACAGAAAAAGGTTGCAAATCCAGCATTTTTTTAAAATATAAAGACAGTTAGCGGGATTTTTAAAAACTATCTTATTACGTAGCCCATAGCATGTTACTTCACTGTGATTTATTTCATTACGTAAGTCAGTTAATTTTCACTGTTTGCATGCAACAGAACAAGCCAATTTTGACCTTGACGCACCGTTATGAGAAAACTATGCCAACTTAAAATTGTTTCGTTAGAGGAAACTGTGCTCACAAGTATCGTCTACAAAACTAACATTATTTCATATAAATATAAAATTATAACTTTATCGCACTTGAACACCCTAAACGCTCAGTAACTTCCGTGGTGGAATGATGATTTGACAACAGGATGTGGGTAATAAATGAGGAAATAATTTTTTGAGTCAATCACGTGCTGCCCTAGCTAGATAAAAGAGAACCCAACAGATAACTGATTGCGGCCGATGTGTTTGTAGGACTGAGGTTAATTCTACTATTAGTTAGAAAGATCAATGTTTCAAGTTTGGCACAGAAGAAATTTCTGCCGCTTTAGCACTGTAATCATTTCTCAATAAACCATCTTCAATTTTCGAAAATACTGACGGTTAAAAAAGTTGTAAGCAAATCGAGGGTAGCCAGCCTTATTATTTCCAAAAGAGTTAAAGGTATCACGCTGTATTTGCTATTGGTTTGAAGGTCCCAACCGTATTAAGTAATGCTGAAAATATAGTGTTTTTAATGTCATATGGTTTCCGATATTTTGGGGAAATACTATTATAAATGTTGATATTCAAAGACTCATTACTCCGTTAATATTAAGTTTAGGCGAAAAATGCAAAATATAATTTCTACTTCTTTTTCATAAGGAATCACCTGCTGGAGTTTGTCGGTGTTGTTCAGTAACACCCTGTACAACACACATACACATATACCCACAGTACCTGTCACGCGGCAGACAAACTAGTGTTCGCCATAACAAAAAAATTTAGTGTCTCATCGCTTTTGTCGCGTCGCTCTGCTGTCGCGCCTATGCGATTCCACCATAAGAGATGTTCCCTTCGTTCTCCCGGTTAAGGGCTTGTTCCAGAGTTTTTTTTTTCAGACTGGTGCCAATAACTCACAAATTTTTTTACCAAAAGTTTTGAAAAAATTTAAGTCAATGTGTAATCACACGATGCACAATACTGTAGACGCGTTTTTCAAAATAATGTACCATTCGCCAGCAAAAAAAAAAATAATAATTTCCTTCATTTTTGCTTATTTTCACGACGAAAAACGTGGTACTTTGGGTAATGAAATCCAAAAAACTGTTCGGTATAATTCTACAAAAAAATTCAGCTACAAATTATAACATATAAGTGTCAAAACTGTGCAGCGAAATTTTGATATGAGTATTAGGTAGCAATAAAAAAAATATTTTCGAAATCACTGCAAAACTCCGTAACAAGACCTTGAGGGCGGGGCGGGTTGAGTTTTCAACCGAACACATCTGAACCCCAATACCAGCTCAAGAAATTAGGATCTCGCAGTACACCACGAGTCAAAGTTTCACCACACACATACAAACACACATACATACATAACACATTAAGATTTCATGAGACGAGACTTTCACCCTCCCCGAGCAGATGTAACCCAGACAGCGTTGCCTATATATTCCTCTTCATACTTGTACTTGGTATTCACAGAATGTAATTTCTTGTTCCATTTCGTATTCAAACTTCGTAGCAGCCAAGAAATTGTAAGGCAAGTTGTATCATTTCTGCTTAATAAGCCGAACAAAAGTAAATAATTTAATTATATTTCCAGACGACCCATATCAAGAGCACTCAGAATACGCCTTGTAGAAATATGTAGTACAGTTCCTTCTTTTAGCTGATAATACGCTAATTACTTGTTGTAGAGAAAGTTTACATTAACTCTAATACAACCGTTGCACTCAGGCGTTTTCTAAGACTTCGAACACAAAAGTAGATGACACGACTATTTGTTAAGAAGATTGGTGAATTAACTATAAGTAAAAAAGAGTGTGAATTAAATATTTGAAACCTAAATTGAAGGAAATATCGTAAAACCATCACATAGATATTTTTTTAATTTGTTTCTACGAAGCCTCTCTGTTTTCAAAACAAATAATGATATGGTTTCAAAGTAATCGACTAAACAAAAATTTAATTAAGATAATGATTAAGGAATTTTTTGGTTTGAAAGAAAATTGTGTTTAATAGCAGAAACTATTTTCAACACAAATAACGGTTTAACGATATCTGCTACAATTATATTTTAAAAATAATATTCGCAAAAGCATCGTAAATAGGATCCCGTAATATTAATTAGGTTAAGTGGAGAGGTCTGCGCCAAACAGCATTATTAGCGCCAGTAAGACTGATAATGATGTTCAGTTAGAAGCAACACACGAATCAGGAATTTTCTGATTAAGAAATAATGTGTTCACCGTTTGGATTTAAGATATGTGTAACTTGTCATAACATTTAGTACAAAATTAGATGTATGTTGGTTAAGAGAACTAATTGTCATAGAATATTAATTCAAGCTTAACCATTATTAACATTTTATTTCAATGCGAGGTAACTTATAGAAGATGGCAGCTCGGAGAAAATATCAGTTAGATAGGTTTTTACAAAGATGTTAGAAGGGTTCAGATGGAGTATGTCGCCGAGAATTGTAACCAAACAAACGCTTGACGTGGCTGGTATCAATATGGCCGACTAATTGAAAAATTTGAGGAAATTTTTGTTAGGAGGTATGTAAACAGGGCTAAAATATAGAGTTTTCAACCTAAACATCAATTAAAGAGCATAATACATTAATTTACCATAAAATTACCAGTCTGATGTGAACTTTTGAGGTTAAATCATCAATTTAAGAGCATAACACATTAATTTACCATAAAAATACCAGTCTGATGTGAACTTTTGAGGTTAAATCATCAATTAAAGAGTATAGCACATTAATTTACCATAAAAATACCAGTCTGATGTGAACTTTTGAGGTTAAATCATCAATTAAAGAGCATAACACATTAATTTACCATAAAAATACCAGTCTGATGTGAACTTTTGAGGTTAAATCAGTATGGCGGCTGGCAAGTTTGGTATGTACCTCTCCCCCCTCTTGGCTTCACTCCCCTCGCCTACATTCAGACCTTATGCTACTCCGTGGGTTTTTCACTTTAAGTGACATCTTACTTCATCTTAACTTATACCTATGGACTGCATGAGTGCTGATTTTCGCGAAAATAGTTTTGCCCAACTTTATTTCAGTGCCTTACATACACACCTGCAGTCCTGCTTCGTGGTTACTCGGCAGTGGGACTTTATGAACAGACACTCCCATTTCACTGAGTCAGTCACAGTGAGATTACTGCAACATCACACTTCTATGATTGACGGAATCAACTCTCACTGCTCGTGAGAGTTAAAACTTCCAATCACTGACTACGCAGCAGAACTGCACGTGTGCACGTAATATACTGACACAAACTGGGGCAAAACTATTTTCGCGAAAATCAGCAGTCTGTACGTATAGCTCATTACGTACTTACACAAATGTCCGACGTAAATAGTATCTCACCGTACTATTTTCGGCACACTCATTTAAACAAACTGGTTTTAAAATTCCAATGAAAAAAAAATAACCTTCAGCTTTTTTGTTGGCTTCTAGATACATGAAATTACACACCATAAAAATCTGGATACGATTTCGCTTTTGATTCGTAAGTTATGATGTGATATATTTAAGGATGCATGAAAACAGTACCTCTCAGTTCAAAATATTTGTTTTTTAATTTTTTCAACCCCTTAAAATGTTGTGAATGATAAACCAACTATATCACCTGTTGCGCGTTTCGATTCTGTACTATATGCAAAAATTGAAAAATCAAAGTTACAAAGTGAAAATTTTAGTATTTTTGGCAACAGCGAGCGCCGAAACCCAGTCAGTGCTAACGGCAGTCACCATGTGTTGAAATCCTGTACTGTAATCTAAGCGTGAGACGCTCTATAAGTCTGCTGTATTCGTCATATTAAGTATTATTTTAACTTGATTCCCAACTCGATTTTCCGCAAAACAATTTATATCCTTGTTTTACAGGTAGGTAAATCACGCTTTGAAACTTTTGATACTTGTTGTAAAAGAAAAAGTTAACAAACCACGCTATGAAGTTTTAACAAGAAATTGTTATTTCTACTCACCTTTATAGCTAAGCACAAGTGCTGCAAACTGTGAATAAAATAAAGAACAATACTCGAAAATAAATAACATGGAGGGTCAGTTGTTACAACGCGAGACATAATGCAGTGTCAATTAACCCGAAATACTGAAACGTTATTTTGGCCCTCGTATAATTGAAACATATGAGCAGAATGGGCACCAAATGATTGGAAAATGTCAGTCGGAGTGATTATCAATAATGAATTTTGACGTCGGTCAAAAGAACTACCTGTTGAATAACAGGTGTCAAGTCAATACAAATATTTACGAGTGAGAATTTCTCGTCCCAGTAATAAAGTGGTGAATGGAAATGTGTTTTCTGGCTGAAAAGAGCAAATGGGTATAAAACCCACTGCAGAAAACATATTAAAATTCTTACGGTCATAAATGTTTTGTTCAACACATCGTTACAAATTCCAGTTAAAAACGCGTTGCTACAGGTCGTTCGGAATAAAGTGAGCACTAAAAATTTAACCTTTGAAAAATATAACTAGCTGTTACTGCATTTAATCCAACATTAACTCTAGTTTCCTTACTGCTTGTATGGTTGGCAGCGAAATTACGCAATATAGTCCCGTGTATTTCCTGTTTAAATTCAACAGTTCTAAATTAAAATCACCCGAAATCGACGTAATTGTATTTTATATAATTAACAAACTATTTTTTATTAAACTGTATCTATTCACACTGACTGTACACTTTATGTTACACGCGCAAACATCAAGGGAAGGATACGAATTGGCTGAAAATAGAACTTTAGCAGGGTTTTTTTTAATGTTCACACTGTCCTGAATCATCTATGAAAGGGATACATCATCAGTCGATTAACGGGTCGGATCTTAGCTCTATTCGATGGAAATTCGACTGTAGTTTATTTACACCAATGTCTTTAATAGTCGTTATTTGTACCGTTTTAAAATCGCAGTAGTTGATGTCGCACTTACCAGACGTAAATATTACCCAACCAGTGGTTTTCACCACAGATATATGCATTGCTACACGGCAGGTCGTGACGATTCCGTCGCCTATGAGCGTCGACACATTCCACTCAAGATATCACAATAATGCGACGGTTTGTCTGCGGCGGGGGAGTTATGCTGCCAACTGTCATAGCGAGAGAAACTTCATTTAACAGCATAACCGTCAGAATAAATCAAATGCAAAAATAGTAGAGATCAACCGTTTAGTTTTAATTTTATTTTTCCTCAACGAACGTATTACTGATCATCATAACAATTGTGATTTATGAATAAAAAAATAGCGCATTTGGTTTATTTTGAACTACTACCACAGCATAGATAATACAGGTAGACAATAAGAAGTGGTAGTCAAGAGTTTTACTGTTATTGAAGAAAAGAAATATTTTAAAGTCATATAATTGCTATATAAAATAACCGGTAGATTGTTTCAACAAAAATGTATATTATAGTTTGTACATAAATATTTGGAATTAATAAACGTAATCGTTTTGAACCCAAGGTATACAACAATTAGCTATTAAAATAACTTAAATCTAGATTCATTTTTGCGAATGATGAATTAGTTTTCAAAACGCATGCATACATTTGTACATCTAATGACTGGTCATTCTCTCGAATTTTTGCAAGTGTTCCGTTCACAACATTTTGAGTTTCTACGTAATTAAATAAATAAACCATCTATAAAAGCCTACAGAACTGGTTATTGAATGCACGCAGATCTAGAGTAATCGGCTACTGCGTAATGTAGAAGGTTTCCTATTGGATATGCCCCAATTTGGCATGTGCGTTTAAAGTTTTATTTTTTTTTTTTGCGAATAACTTCCCACCATATTGCTTACTAGTCCCAATGCACAACTGACTCTCGCTTCTCCATGTAAAGTGAGTTCAGGATAAAATGAACACTTTTGGAACTCTTTAAATTTTCCTTGCATTTTATTTGTAATTTTCCTGTAATTTTTTTATTACAAACAAGTCAACCAAAGTTGCAACCAAGGTGTATAGATCGTAACGTACTCAAAAGTTAACGTGCAAAGTCAGAATAAATAATAATTTTCAGTTATTATTCCAGGCACGATGGTGTTTAAAATGCTTAGTTTATCGCAAACCACCTAGGCTATAGCATATTCGCTTCTGTATTCTTAGATGTTCTGTACTACTACTATGCGACGTTGACCACGACACAAAAATGTAAACTATCACTTCCACCTACTGTTACATGATAGCGCTATGGACACGCTCATTCTCTCCATAGTTTCTTACAAGTATGCAAGGCACTATTGTGATGTCGGCCGACGAAGACTCGTCACCTGATATACTCTAAATTCGTGCAATTTCAGTAGGGACCCTGAATTTTCCCGAATAATATTTTTTTGCATCAACTGGTTTAAGTGCCTTACGTGCACATCTGCAGCTCTGTGTCGTAATCAGTGATTGGACATTTTAGCTCTGACGTGTCTTGGGGTTCTACATGCAAAATACATACGTGTAGTGTCGCAGTAACCGTTTTCTGATTGGCTCAGTCAAATAAGTGACGCATCTTTACAAATACAAGATGTCAATAACAATGTAGTAGAACTGCAGATGTGGCTTTAAGGCAATGGATCAAGCTTGTATAGAAAGATTTTCACGAAAATTCTGGGTCTCTAAACTTCATTAAATTTTGACAGAACTTTGGGAATAAACTGTTAACATTTGGGTAATGGTAGGATCAATGCATGACTAAATTTACTACGCATAGCGTTAAATGGCCATCTATGTTGCATTTCAGAACTAAAATTGTCATTGTAAGTTGAATAAAACTGCTTGGCGAAGAGGTTAGAGTACCTTGCGGATGAGTCAAGTTTCCAGGGTTCGATTCTCGGCTGGGTAGGTCAATATTTACAGTTGCCTTTCTGAGTTCAGGACTGCGGAAGACAATGGCGAACCATCACAGTATCATCTTCGCATAGTCGCGCCTTAGGTGTTCCTCCTGAGTTTCAAACTATAATCCTCTTTCAACAAATATAGCAAAGGTGGCTCGAGGGTTGTTGGCAGGGAGGGCACAAGTTTCTCAAAATATCAGTCGCACTTCGCATCATCCTAGCTTCTAGACACTGAGCTGGCGTGTAGTCTATTCACCAACATCTCACCTATATGAGGTATTCAGTTGTGATTTAACAGTTTACGACGCAATATTAAAGACAAAGGTACATTGTATACTGGAAATTAGTGCCAAAAATATGTTTCCGTAAAAAGGGAATTTCATCGTTCCAAGAGTATGCTGACATGTAGGATACATGACCTTTCAACGTAAATAAAATTTGTTTGGAACATATTGGGACACGATTCTTACAGCATGACACTATCACTGGCGCATATTTGACGTGAAAAATTCGCTTTAGTCTATTAAGGTACCTAAATTATTTAGGATTCCCATTATACAATTGTGAACTCCTATCCTTTTCGAAAGATTCTGTTGGAAGAATTTCATACCTGAAAGGAATATATGAAATTTGATTTCGGGTTGTTAAACATCCCCTTTAGCTAGAATAGGAAGTAATGATGGTCAGGAAATTTCAGATCCCCCCCTAATCATACATGAACCTGATCGTTATAGAGAGAGTGAGAGAGAGTGTGAGAGAGAGTGAGAGAGAGAGTGAGAAAGAGAGTGAGAAAGAGAGGGTGTGTGAGAGAGAGTGAGAGTGAGAGAGAGATTGAGAGAGAGTGAGAGAGAGATTGAGAGAGAGTGAGAGAGAGTGAAAGAGAGTGAGAGAGAGTGAGAGAGTGAGAGAGAGAGTGAGAGAGAGAGTGAGAGAGGGGGGTGAGTAATTAATTGCTGGCAAGGTGTACCGTATTCCAAGTTCCAAAAAAGTATTTGCATGTCAGATGGTCTTTTTCCTTTTTTTTTCTGTTCCAATTTGACTGGACAAGTGAAAATTCAAGTAAGACGACACCGCGCTTTTGTATTCGTCTGCAAACCGTTGAACCACGGCAAATAATCTACCTCTTTAAGGCGCTACGTGCTACATAAGCTACATTGGTATTAACGAGCTTAGAAATTTTGAAATATCTCTACCGATCGCGCTCTAGCTTAAATATTTCAGAGTAAAACCTATTATCAGGAAGACTCCCCTGGTACAGAACGGAGGGAAAAAATACCATATAACCAATGCTTCTGATTATTAGCGACGAGACACTCGTGTTTCCTGAAAATATTTACTCTCTAGCTTAATTTTAAAAAACTTACATATACATCCACTGATCTCGTTTGGGCTTTAGTCGCGTGTCCTTGTGAGATGACGTTCTTCATTTGACTGCACAACCAAAAACAAATATACTGCAATAGTTAGAACCACTGATTTTGGATAAAAAAATTTGCATCGACTTCTTTCAAAACTTTACACGTACATCTGAAACACTGCTTCAAGGTCATTGATTGGGTGTTTTAAACTCCCAACGTCTTAGGGTTCCAACTGCAAATCACAGACGTGTGGCGTCGCAGTAACAGCCTGGTTCTGATTGGCGCAGTCTAATTAGGCTACAGACGTATTTTCACGAACAATATTTTGCTAATAACCTTGAAGCATAGCTGCAGACATAGGCGCAATTAAGGGGGGCACTATGGCATGCCCCCCAAATAAATAACCAACAGAGGTCTTAAAAATTACAATTAATTTAATATTAAATAATCAGTGATACTGTCACCAGTAGAACATTCAATGTTCAGCAATGAAAACTGCTAAAATAGCACTATTTTGCACCTTGAAATCCGAAATTTTCCCGGAGGAGGACCCCCGGACCACCTGCTTGAAATTGTGGTGGCTGATCCTTTATAATATTCGCAGGATAGCCATCCTTCCCCGTCTGAAATGTATAAATTCTGACTACGTTACTGATTACAGGTAGAGGTAGCTTGAGTATAACAGTATTCACAAAACTGTGCTCTCCCAAGATGTCCATTCTAGTTGCGCCTATGGCTGCAGATGTACACAAAAAGCACTGAATTAGTCGGTGCATAATTATTTTCGTAAACAAATTGATGCTCCTTACGATACCACAAGACTGCAATTCGCAGGAGCCAGACCGCTCGCCTCCCACCGAGGGAATCCGGGTTCGATTCCCGGCAGGGTCGGTCCCCGGATTTTCGCATGTGGGAATCGTGCCGGACGACGCCATTGGTCGGCGGGTTTTCTCGGGGTTCTCCCGTTTTCGCCGCGGTTTCATTCCGACGTCGCTCCATTCTCATCACATGTCACCCCTCACCAGCGCTGAAGACCTCGATGTTAAACGCTGACCAAAATATCTCACTCACTCACAGGTGCAATCCTAAAGACGCGCAAAACCTGTAATCATCCAGTCACTGAAAAGGACAAGAGCTTAAGTGTCTTCAAATACAGCCAGTCATGATTTCTCTTTCAAAAATAGCGTGTCTCTAGCTGTTAAGTCAGAGGCATAAAAAATGTTAAATCTAAGCGAAGTAAAGAGAACTGAAAGCAGGCGAGTGTGAACTAGGTACGAAAGGATGAAACGGAAGATCCCCTTGAAAATTCACCGACCGATGGACAACTGAACCTTGGTCTTGGCGGTTATCGTATTCAGTGCCACGAAGAGGCCCGAGGTTGACAATTCTCCCTCTAAATGCGCTATCAGAATGCAGTTCCCTCCCGAAAACACTCCCTCCTCCGTCGAAACAGATGTTCCCGACCCACGAACCCAGCTGGTTCGCGCAATAAAACTGGGCAACAACGACGAAGCACGAGGGCCAGGATATAAAACAAGACGTCATGGTTTTATTTCCTTGTTTGGGTAGGAGGGCGGATAAAGGGCGTGGGGGAGAAGGGGCTGGAGCCGAAAGTGCCTTGTCTGTCCAATTTTACTGCTTGGCACTTCATTACTGGTGCTCGCATTGGCTTTCCAACCACACGGTAAAGCGGAGAAAGGGAGCTGGGGAGATAGGAGAGGAGTATTAGGAGCGGCGAAGGGACATACCCTCCAACTACAAGGACAGAACAGTAGAAAGCACGGAGGAGAAAATGGAGCGGACAAGCGCGGAAATATGTTTGCACACCACGTCTTCAGGCAACCACTTCCTCTAGCTCGGAAAGTCTTCATGAGCTGCGAGGACATTCAAGAGTCATGCACGTAGCAGAACGATGGGTCAAACAACAGCATTCTGTAGTTTATTTTTGCTACAGTAATGCTACTTCTCCGAAAAAAAAAATACAGGCCTCATATACCCTTTTTGTTCGCGTTGCACATTTCGATACTAAATTACCAACAGTAGAAGCTTCAGTTTGGGAACTCGATAGCAAACATTAGGATGCAATTTAATTTATCAAGTAACCGAAATTGACGTTCCCATGCGAAATTCGCAAAACGAGATGCATTAGATTAAGTTATGTCGCTATTTGCCGAAGAAAATTCCCATAGAAATTGCATTGAAAAATATCAGAATTTCCTGATTAGTTCTTTGAAAAACATATTTACTTACGAGTATTTGCAGCTCTGGAATTGGAATATGTACACTACTATGTTGTTATACTCCGTTTAATTTTAGTTTGGTAAAATTTGGCAGGTAACTATGGGCAACAATTTTTAATATTTCGTGATTTGTGGCACACTGCAAGACAAATTTTGCAGTGAAATTGACATTTCCGTCTCATTTCTGAACTAAAAATATAAAGAATTATTGCCAAAAAGTAGCTGTCAAATGTTACCTAACTTATATAAAACAGAGTATACTTGTTTGTTTATTTATTTTCGAACGCTGGCGACGGGTGATATTTTGTGTGGAGCAGAGCCGGAATGAATGAGTATAGGTGATTCGGAATAAAGTGAGCACTAAAAAAAGTCCTGATTAATTTCTATTTTCTGCCAGTTTATATCTTTCCGCTACATGTAAACATCAACATTGCCACGTGCTTTTATTTGCATAGGCTTGTACAATGTTTACATTTACGTTACATCGCTCCGATAAATTTTAGCTACAATACGGACTCATTAAATGCACGGATGTTGAATATCTGCTATACTCAGTAGTAATCTTAGTTATAAATACATGCGAGTAAACGTCTTATAACACTGGTTTCTCTGCGTCTACTCTAACGGCGCCTTAACCGTTACGAAACTCGTAAAAGTAATGCACAGTATATTCTAACTTTTAAATTAAAACCGCCACTAAAAACACACACGACACACGCAACTCAATAATTCAAGTTCCGTTCAGCATACTGTAATGAACGACGACGCACGTAAAGAGAAACAATAAATAACCTATTTTCTTAATGAGTGAAACAGGGGAAAAAATGCTGTTTCTATTTCCAGATACACAGGCTGGCGATCATAAAACATAACAAGTTACATTACTAATGACTTCACATAATTTATCAATGATATTCATGAACAGTCACTTCTAATACTTTTATATGTGTTTATCAGAAACCGATATTCATTACATAACGGACAAACAAGCTGAATGACGCAATTCGCTTCCAAGCGGCGAAAACCTAACTCTGATGCCATCTGTCGGTGAAATTTTAAACTACCTCTGTGGCGCAAAGAGTTAGCGGCGTCTGCCAACGACAATCGACTCGGTTGCGTCGCTTTCTGCTGCCGCAAATTAAATAAAAATGTACAGTCAGCAGGTACGTCAGTAAGAACTTAAATAAATATTTTTCAGTACATTAAATACAGAGAGGTCGTTTGCAATTAATGTTTTTTCACTAATGCTGTGTTCAAATAAGAAAATACACGGAACTACACGCAATTATTCGCTACCAACCGTACAAACAGTAATGTAACTGTTGTTAGTGTTGACTTATATGCAATAACGGCTAGTGAGTGATTTTTCAAAGGTTAAATCTTTAGTGCTCACTTTATTCCGAATGGCCTATAGATGGGATGGGAGATCCCCGGTAATGTTCGCCAACCCAACGGTATCGTCCGGTACGATTACCACGAGCGAAAATCCGGATCGACCCCACTGGGAATCGAAACCGGACCGCCTTGGTGAAAGGCAAGAGCATTAGACCCTGGGTGAACCGCAGCCTCAAGACCCAGTTATGGTTTATGTTGCAGAGAATAAATCGTCACAGTTGTCTAGATATGGCCGATGTGGACATTCTTCAAATATGTGCCAGGCGGTTTTTACGCGGAGCTTCACAATCGCATTGAGCAAAAGGCAACTGTCGGCACCTGCGTAGAGTATCTGCAACCTCTTCCTCCATTGGTAGGGACTTTTACTGACAGTGTGTCTTCGTATAGATACGTATCTCATTTGACTGTTCGCATGTGCGAATCGTGCCGGACGATGCCGCTGGTCGGCGGGTTTTCTCGGGGATCTCCCGCTTCCCCTGCCCTTTCATTCCAGCGCTGCTCCATACTCACCTCATATCACCCCTCCCACCAACGTTAAAGATCTAGGTGTTGAACGCTGACCAAACATATCTCACTCACTCATTTGACTGTACCAATCAGGAAGAGTTTACTGCGACACCAAAGAACTGGGAATCGAAACAATCTCTATAACAATGAGCAATCTTCTGAATTTTCCGAAGTTTTAGATTAAGATATAATTTTTAAGTATACGACTTCTTTTCTGTCTATGCATCAAGTATAATTTTATCTTTATTAATGAAATAAAAATCGCTTAAACCCAATCCCTTAATATAAAAGACACAATGCTTAATGTTTTCTTGAAATTTCTTGGCACAGCCCAATTTGTGTCATAAACTGTAGTAATGTGTTGGATTAGTTAAGCTTGAGATCTTAGCACAAACCGCTTAAGAGGGCGTGGTACATAATTCAACGTTAAAAGCATTAATGTATAACTGTACGTTTCATGATGCCAATTTGCAAAAAGTAAACAATAGCAATCCTAGACAATAGTTTTAGCCAACGTTTTAAACAAAATAGTTTCTAGTGTTACGAACTTCCGAGGCACAATCTCTGACGCCGGAACCTCGCGCATTTAACTGCAGCTTGAGAGATCACGTGTAGGGAATGAGTTATTATGAACCAATTTTTACTCATAAAGTTGGCAAATACCATTATCTAGGATTGTTATTGAGTACTTTATCCATTTTGGCTTCGAAAAAAGGTAGAAATAAATTTATGTTTTCAGCGTTTATTTATCTACCACGCACTCTTAATGTAAAATTGGAAATTTTCACGGAAGTACGTAACTGCAAGTTCGTGTTTGTAAGACACTGATATCCCACTTAAAATTAAAATAAAGTCTGGTATTAAGTGTTGTCAAATATGTAAAACATGAGCCTACATACAAAGGAATATAGAAGGCTTACTCTCGAATTGGCGTACACACTTAAAATGGTTGAAACTTTTTACACACACACATTGCAAGAAACTCTGAAATATCACTTTTTAAAATTAAAACTATTTGGAAATAATATTTCATAACAGAAGTATACAGTAATTTTTTTACTGTTTGTCATTAGTGTTGTATGTGATATTACGTTATATAGCTTTATTACCTTAAATTTCAATGCTACCATTTAGCAAACAGAAAATTCTACCAACTGTTTTTACTAACGACACGTTTTTATCACGAAAAAACCTATACAGCATTCCTTTGGTTATCGAACCACAAGTAATTTGTGCGGGCACGTTAGATACAGTACCGCTTCACATAAAGATGTTACAGCTATAAGGAGCGCTTGTACAGGAGATCTGAATGAGTTCAGATCGCATTTTCTTCTCTTTTTAAGTAAAGTTTCGAGCCACATATTTTCTCTGCTATTCTCCTATTGGCTGCTTCGAAAAACGACCTGTGTAAGAGACACGGCAGCTTGTTAGTGCAACATTTTCCACTCGAATTTTTAAATGAACTTTTATGTTTAAAATGTTTGTGTTCGTTTCGCAAGCATATGAGCGTCACAAACGTCGAGTGTATGTGTGATATTAATTAAATGTGGAACTTTTCAGGTTCCGTGTTTGTTAAGGTTTGAAAGTTCGCTGCTTTTATACGGTTTAGATGCGCGTAGTCTCGCAACGTGTTTAGTTTTACACGCGGGAAAACATGGCTGCTGAACCTGTTCAACTAGACGTGGTTAAAACATGCAGTGTGGTAGTAGCCTTTGTCAGGAAATGTTTCTCATTAGTCTGCTCCAATAATAATAATAATAATAATAATAATAATAATAATAATAATAATAATAATACGATAACTGCAGCAATACACGTCTGTGATTCGCTGTCCTATACTATCAAGATGCGTTGTAGCATTAATCAAACATTACCTGAAGTTCACACAAATAGAGGCAATATTATCTCGCGTATTGATTCTAGGTCAGGTTGAATGCCAATATTGTATACTTCACTACTCCTTCTGTGATTAGACGACACCTGTTTGAACACATCTTTGACGACTGCAAGCCAATTATAAATAAGGAAACAGGTCGTGGTGGTAACACGTGTTACGGTTAGGAGCCAATGTATATTTGACTTTGGCTAGTGTGTGTATAGGTCTGAGAAGTCTACGCTGTTGCCAGATTAATACACGAAATATTCGTGCCTCTACACATAAATTAACGTGTTTTGAAATACTAGACGTTCTTATTTGTAAATATGTTGTCATTGTTAATTATCCATAACAAAGCAAGAAACGTAAAAAATGTAAACGTAAAGAAAAATGGCATCGACTTACGTAATTTTTCTTCTCATGTCCACCACCAGAGTGTAGCTGACCAACCTCCAACAAAGAGAAGACCACAGATCCGCCAAAAATTATCTGGATCAGGGCAGTACATACCTGCGAACATAGTACAATTTAGGTCTGAGTTTATACAATGCACATTGCTGTCTACTTAAAGAAAATAGCACAACAATAAAAAAATATGAATGACTTACGCATATAAAGTGCCCCACACGCGCATAGGTCATTCGGGATAAAGTGAGCACTAAAAATGTAACCTTTGAAAAATATCACTAGACATTACTGCATATAATCCAACATGAAATATAGTTGCCTTACTGCTTGTATGGTTGGCAGCGAGATTACGTAATATAGTTCCGTGTATTTGCCAACTTAAATTCAACAATACTGAATGAAAAACCACCGAAATCGACATAATTGTATTTTATATAATTACAAAAAAAAATTTATCAAGCTATATAGGTACCTACCGACTGCATAATTTATCTTATAGGTGCAAACATCAAGTGACGCGTCCAGAGAGGTTAGAAAATTGCCGTCGTTAGCCGTTACGCGCGGAAAGATATGGTTGCCTGAAAATAGAACTTTAGCAGGACTTTTTTTTTAGTTCTCACTTTATCCCGAACTACCTGTATAAGTATGTGTCATACGGTAACACAATAATTTCTACTGTAAATAATTTTTGTGAAAGGTAAGCAAGGTCCTGGAAGCCTGATGGGATGGAGGTTCAAATAAATATACGTTGCCGGTGGTCTGTGCCCGCTTCCTTCATTACGTCAGAACAGGAAACATTTCGCGCCACAGGGACTCTAGACAATGCAGCAACCCTATCTTTTGTATTGCGAGACAGTGTCACCAGCGTCATACAGTGGGATTAGGAACGCTTTTAAAAAATATCTGAGACCATTTCTCTGGCTTCATTTAGGAAGGTAAGGAAGGGGGGAAACACATGAAATGATACTGGCACTCGCTTGCCCAAGAATAGAGAAGGGTAGAGGGCAGTCAGTCAGAGGCTATCTTGTAAGAAAGCAAATAGCTAGAGACATGCAAAATTCGCGTTATAATTTGGTAGCAGACTAAACTTCACTTCCCTATACATAACAGAGCATAATCTGCTATTCAATTGGCCACGAACTTGTATGTGTTGTCATTTACGTGTGTTACGTCTTTACAGAGATTGGCCTTTCTACCGTGTAAGTATTCTCCGCGGCAAGTCACGACAATATCGGCCAGCGGGAGACGTCGAACGAGCCTATAGTCACTTGGAGTCTAGTCAGCTGTCAGAAAGTAACGCGAATTTTGCATGTATCTACTAATAGCTTGTAATTAATATTTCAGGGCTTATATAAATATATGTTTACATGTTTATTCGTTAACAAATATATAATAAAATAATAACAAAACATTTTGTGATATTTTAGTATTGAAAATAGCGATGGGTGTGATATTCGCGAGACTTGTTAAAATTTCTTAATTATAATATTTACGGGCTGCATAATCGGTGACATCCTGTTATTTGTCAAAGATTGGCTTGAGCCGCGCCTCACTGAATAGACGCCGACCCGACGTTGGACAGTTCGCCACAAATTCAGAACATTTGGTATATTTTTTTATTTATTCATTTCCTTAATGTGAGTCACGACGGAATGTTAGGCTTATATTAGATATAATTTTGCGTCATAATAGCTCATGAAATAGCACGTCCAAAAAAGTGTTTTTAATTGGCAATCAACTGAATTATACTGGCAGTGATACTACCGAACATCAAATATAAACTTTAGCTATTATCCTTAGTTATAAAATACTATTTGATAATATGTAACGGCACTCTGAATAGCGCCGAAACTATGATAAAACAAGGTAGGTTTTTATTAAATTGAAGAAATTAAAATTTAAGTTAGATTTTCAGGGTAGCTTTGCTCCCTCCGTATTCATATTCCGGAAGAGAAAAAAAATTAAAATACTTTTAATATCACAATGCTATACCATCATTCTCCATCCTTACTCATTCCTTAACACGTGAGGTTTAGTTGTAACAGTACATAGACTGTACGTACACATAAATAACTACCACGGGAAGGACAATTAATATGAAGTGATTACTTAGCAGGTACACAAATAATAAGACAAAGTAATTTTCACGTTCAGCAGCAGGTTTTTTTTTTTTTTTTTAAATAGTGTTCCGAGTTATTTTGTGGATGTTTAATCATACGAAGCCCTCGAAGCAATATATTCCGTTTTGTGGACGAGACCTTATGAGTACTTCGTTATATTCTAGACCGTAAGAACTAGGTCCCCGGTGTAAAAGAGAGCCCAAGCGAATCCCCGCCTTAATACGCCTGGAGAAGCAGCATGATTTCTTCAAGGGAGAGGAGGGGTGTACTTGGTAGGAGGAAGGGGTGTAGAAAACAAGGAAACGGCTTGGACCTGTAATAAGGGTTGTTCTACCGGGGCTATATGAGACGGTATATTACCTGGGAGTGCTGGTAGCTACGAACAAAGAGAGTATTTCATAACAGCGAGGCTAGACTGTGATGAGGTGGAGGGGGTGAGAAATAGCGGGGAGGGGAAGTTATATACACCCCTCCACGACAGCCGGCATGATGCAGGTCATGATGATGTGGGTGTGCGAGGGGTATGCCTTGGTCGATGGAGGAGGGGAGGGGAAGTGAGGGAGATTTATCTCTCCACCCTGGAGATTAATAAAACACTCCCCTAGACGGGGGTGAGCACGAATACGTGGTAGGGGCTGTTTCTTGAGGCCTACCCGCGAAGACGTCGCACGAAGGAAATGACGTAGGCCCGTGGGGAGGGGGGAACTTGATAAAACAGAGAAGAGGTATAAGAAATGAATGACGAAGGCTCGTTGTAGTGCATCGTGTTTCCTCCCCCACCGCTCTTATATATAGCCATCGTGCTGTCCGGGAATCAAGGAACAAACTGCAGAGTCCCAGCCGACCGCGTGTTGTGCATGAGCGTGCGTATAAATACAGCGTGCCCCAAGAATCGCAACCACGTGCGAAACAGCGTGACATCCGGACGTAAACTGCAGTGCCGTAAATCAGGGTTACTTTGACCTTGTGGGGTAACTTTGTACCACCCAAAATTCTGGTCTTTATGTCGTTTTGCAAATAAATTTGTAAAGATTAACTGTATGTTCAAAAGAAATTAGTTCAAAAACTAGGTTCCAGTTATATGCTTATTTACCACAAGACCCCAAAACTAACATCTTCAGTGGTCAAAGTAATCCCGAAAATGGACAAAGTAACCCCGGTTTAAGGTAGCGGAATTGCATCCACACTTTACTCGCCTGGCTCGGTACAAGTGTACAACGTAAAGATGATCTGTTTTAAAAATTGAGATCCCATGCCGTTCTTAACTTGTTTTCTGATCGTATGTTCGATAATTTTATTTATTTCTCAATATATAATTCGTAGAGTCACTAGAGAGAGAGACAGAGAGAGAGAGAGAGAGAGAGAGAGAGAGGGAGGGAGGGAGAGAAATTTTGGTCAGCGTTTAAGGGTATTCAAGTGGAGGGAAATTACAAATTGTTATTTCTATGAAATAGTGTTAGTTTTATATACTGTACTAGAGAGTACATTTTCCTCTTACAAAAAAAAAAAAATTAGCGTTGCAAATTTTCCCATAGCAACATTTCAAAGTCAAAATGTGCAAATTTTTACTTAATACAAAACGTGAATACCAATTAACGTAAAGAAATGAAATAATTCACTTTGTAACTACATGTACCAAACTACTGCTTGAAGTATGTAAATACCGATTACAAAAATATTTTGTATCTTTAAGAAAATTTCTAAAATTTGCTATTTTTACTTACTTTCAGCAGTTTTTTCAGCTACCATTTTTTGGTAATGGTTCAAGTCGTAGACCGTGACATGTACCTTTAATGTGATTTCTCGTTTCGTTATGTTTATTGGTTTTCAAATTTTGAATGAAGTAAAAATATGCTGAATTTTGACACTGAGATGCCACTATGGAAATCTGGCTGAGCTAAAAAATTTTCGTAAAAGAAAATTGTAGATTCCAGTAAAGTCTACGAAACAAACCCTATTTTATACAAAAATAAAATTATGGTTTACCCCCCCCCCCACTTGAACGCCCTCAATATCGGAGTCTTAACGCTAATGAAGGGTGACGTGAGCAGCGCCGGAATGAAAGGGCGGGGGAAAACGGGAGATCCCCGAGAAAACCTTCTGACCAGCCGCATCATCGACCGGTACGATACCCACATGCGAAACTCCATGGGTCGAACTCGCCGGGAATCGAACCCGGATCGCCTTGGTGGTAGGTGAACGGGCTGACCATTCGACCACCGGGGTCCCAAGAATCACTCGAAAATCGCCAAAGTATCAAAATAGTCTCCAATAAACTGTAGTAGCTATATAGTCCTATTATTAAACTATACATTTTTAGATACGCGTAAACAATTTTTGTGACAAATCACGCACGTTCTGTTTCGAAACTGCGCAGCTTTAACTGGAAAAGTTGAAGAGAGAATCAGTGCTACAAAAATACGATACTAGGGATGGTGAAATTTTGCGAATTCAATGACCTGTAAGTTAGAATCAAATATCCTATGCATACTCAAGCCATAACCATTTGTCCACCAGCTGCTACTCAGTGGAACAACAGACAATGAACGAATACACAGGGCTGGAATTTGCATAAGATATTTGATTCTAACATGCAGATAGTTAAATTTGCGAAAATTTCCGTCCCTAGCCAATACCGATACAGAGCCTTCAGTGTTGTCTACATCAAGCTGGAGTATAGCAAGTAGTCAACTGTTCCAGTGATTTTATAGCCTGTGATATTATTTCACATTAAATTGCGATTGAAAACTACTGCACAACAGGTCGAAAAAGTGTACATACATTCGTACGACATGCAACGATACAAATACACAAAAGTGATCAGAAAAAATATTTTATTGTAATTAATTTATTTATTATTTTGGTATTTACGTGCTCTCGAACAGTTCAAGGCCTTGGCTGAGACATACGGGGGAAAGGGGGAAGGACTTGACCAAGGCCTCTGTAAGGAACCTTATCAGCATTCGCCTGAAGTGATTTCGAGAAACCCTGGAAAATCGAAATCAGGATGGCCGGAGCCGGATATGGAACCTGTATCCTCCCGATTGAGAGGCGAGTGCTTTGCAGCTGCTCCACCACGCTCGGTGTCACGATCATTTTTTTCAGAATAACAAACGGTATCAATTATCTAAATTAATTAGTTTGTTCTTTTTAACCCCCGACTTGAAAAGAGGGGTGTTATAAGTTTGATAGGCCTGTGTGTGTGTCTGTGGCAACGTATATCCTAAACGAACGAACCGATTTTTGATGCAGTTGTCTTTTTGCTTGAAAGCTGACGTGATCGAAATGGTTCTTAGCTATAATTTATGAAGATCTGTACAGGCGTTTGATGATCATCAGCTCTTCTCTTGTTGTTTAAGGGATATGAGAAACTGCTATATGTCTGATATAGAGGGAACCTTGTTTTTCGCGAGAAGAATTTTGCCTCACTTTGTTTTCGTGCCTTACGTGCACATCTGCAGATCTGCTTCGTGGTCAGTGATGGGATATTTTAACTGTCACGAGCCTTGAGATTCTACTGGCAAATCACAGACGTGTGGGGTTGCAGGGAAGTTTTAGTAATTGGCTCAGTCAAATGAGATACGGCCCTTTACACAGACACGCTGCCAATAACCATGGAGCACTGAAAAAACTGGAGCAAAATTCTCGGGGTCCCTACTGATATATTATAAATGTATCCTATGACTTCAATTATATTACAATAACATGGGCACTTTAACCTGATGCTGCAGCATCATTTGGAATCTGCAGGATAACCAACTCTTCATCAATTTACAGCCGGGGTTATTTAAATTTTTAATTGAAGTGGGTACTTGTATCTATATTTTGTAGCTAACTAAATATGGTAGTTAATGCCATGACGTAGTTTCATTTTATGCATTCATATGCAAATAGTTGGCATAAAAGAAACCTTATCTGATAGTATTGTACATCCAGGCGCACCAGTGATGCTAAATTACGCAAGTAAAATTTCTTGGGAAGGAAATATGCCGCCAAGATTAATTTTTTTTTCTATTCAAGCACACGAGCGGGCCGAATTCACGGACAGACTGTACGTGGCAGTATACATTTCCCAGTCTTAATCTCCCCTATCCGCGGGGCTTGGCGAGAAAAAAAAAAGGAATTAATCGTGTCTCTCGGAACAAATTCCAGGCCATTAGTCACGTTGGCCGCCTGGCGCTAGGGCGACGTGCTTGACGTATTACGACAAGGACGGTCGTCCTCGCCGACAAGTGAGAAATTGCCCGCGTAAATGCGAGATATCCCATCTCGCGTCTTCATAGAAACACCAAACATGATACCAGTAACAGAGAGAGAGAGAGAGGGAGACGGAGAAAAGGAAGAAGACAAGAGAAATTGCCAGCATCTTGTGCTCATTCTTTTCGTTAGGAACTCTTGCATCAGATCTGTCTCGCTTAGTAAAAAAATGTTTTGGACCATAAAAAAAATTCTAAAATTTTTAAATATTTTACAAAAAGTATTTTAAAACTTTAAATATACAAACATGTCTATATATTTACAAACATTTTTGCATTATTACAAATAAATTTTTGTACGTTTACAACTGAATGCTTGTACATTTTACAAAAGTTGTTTGACGTAGCGCAAAATAATTTTTTTTTTTGGAACTTGGTTTCCGAGAAAATTTCTGTAAAAGAGCTAAATATTTTGCAAAATATGGCAGACCGTTGAAGGTTATTTTACTTCTTATCAAATACTCTGGTCATAAAAATTAATCCCACTAGTCCCCTCTGATATTTGAAACATGTCTACCAATTTAATTGCCTGCGGCATTCTTGTTGTAGTGCCTAGACTGGTGAATGTTCTGATGTTAGTTTACAAGCTTTAATCTGCAAAAGTTGGATTTTTTTTTTACATTATGAATGCGTAACATCTTAAATAATCCCGTGTTATTTAGGGACAAAAGCTAGAATAAAAAAACGTACATTTTGTCATTGTGTAATTTGACTCATGGCGTAAAGCAGTAACAAGTTAAAAGGAAGCTACAATCTGTATTGTAATCGTTGTGTTGTCTTCAGCAATTTTTGTTGTTGTGTTCATTTGTTGTTTTATCCTTGTTGTTTTTCTCCATTATTGTCGTTTTTCATACACCTCGTTTGGGCCTGATAATTTTTATTTTTATTTTCCCATGTTTCGGTTTCCATTATGCGCCATATATATTCCTATTTCGGAAATACCTGTATGTTGACTACAACCATTTTTGGTTCCCCTACATGGCTTTTTTTCGTTTTCTACTTTTTTTGTTGCTCATTCTTTCATGCCTAGTTCTTTTTTTGTAACTGCGAGCTTTCTGCAACTCGACATTCGTTATTAATGGCTAGAGACATGCAAAATACGCGTTATCATTTGGCAGCAGACTAAACTTCACTTTTCTATACATAACATAGCATAATCTGCGTTTCAATAAGCCACAAACATTTATGTGTAGTAAGTTGCGTGTGCCACGTATTTACAGAGATTGGCCTCTCTACCGTGTAAGCATTCTCCGCGGCAAGTCACGGCAATATCGGCCAGCGGGAGACGTCGAAGGAGCCTATAGTCACTTGGAGTCTAGTCAGCTGTCAGAAAATAACGCGGATTTTGAATGTCTCTATTAATGGCATATAGCCAACAAAACAATTCGGTTTTGTTCATGCACCCTCACTGAAAAAAAAAATTGGAAAGATCCCAACAAATTGAAAACCAAGTCTTGATGTACCAGTATTGCGGCAAGTTGCTAATCTGCCCGTATCTGAGAAGTTTATCGTACATGTTTGCGAACCAGCTAATTTTTCCTGACTCTAGCTATGAATTATAGGAAGGGATAGGCTTTATGATCCGAAGGCCAAACACCATCTTTGACATCTTCATAATACTGTTCTCCGATGCGAAATAAAATTACGGTACATTCTCTTATTTTTGCTCTTTCTCATTCCGCCTTGTGCATTTAACTCAGTGTTTGTTGTCTTTCTTAGCAGAACCTATTCTCCTGCCCAATTTGTAAAGTCACCGGTTCAATGAATAACTAGGGACCCTGTTTTTTTTCGCGAAAATTATTTTGCCCCTGTTTGATTCAGTGCCTTACGTGCACAACTGCAATTCTGCTTCATGGTTATTGGCAGCGTGTCTGTGTGAAGAGCCGTATCTCATTTGACTGAGCCAGTTACAAAAACTTTCCTGCAACACCACACGTCTGTGATTTGCCGGTAGAATCTCAAAGCTCGTGACAGTTATATATCCAATCGCTGACCACGATGTAGAACTGCAGATGTGAACATAATGCACTGAAACAAAGTGGTGCAAAATTATTTTCGTGAAAAACAAGGGTCCCTGACATTGGCAGCTATGCTTCATGGTTATTGGCAGCGTGTCTTTGCTCAGACACGGTTCTCATTGACTGTACTAGTCAGAACATTGTTATTGTGAGACTACATATTTATAATATGCCAGTAGAACCCATAGAAAAGCCATAGAAAATATAGAGTTAAAACATTCATCTCCGCCCATGGAGCTGGCGTGAACATGCGGTATTGACACCAAAAGGTGTAAAAATCTTTTTGCCACAGACTCAGGGCCCTAGGAAGATCATAATATTATATTGCAAAACGTCCTGCGACTATACATAGGATTTGTTTGCTGACTAAGAATATATATTTAATGTTTCGTTATATAATTTCATAAATTGATGAAACAATGCAGTGTCGTTAAGTGACTTTAAGTACTGGAGAATAATAACGTTGCAATATCAAAATATGAAAATAAAATACATATAAATTATTTTACATCTTCAAACAACGACCAAATTATGATGAGTAAATTAAAGTGCTTCGTAAACAGTACTTGTTCTATAGTACTAAATTATTCGTATAAAGGAAACATAATGACTCGTACATTATGCGTAAAAAGTTAGACGCACTTTGCAAACTGTCGTTGAGATGGTTTTGTACAGTCAGCTAAATCCGAGGAATTATATGCAGCTAATGTACTAAAGAGTCGAGACAAACTACACAGGGAGTTTTCGTACAGAGTGGAGTGATTAGTGGATTTATAGCATCGACGCGGAATTAATTAATACTAATGGTGAAAGTCGTTAAGAAAATTCCTGTTCGTTTGCACTTCGAAGGCGACCGGCCGGAGGTTAATCTACTATCACATCGCCAACACGCGCTTGCAGGACCGGTGTTAAATGGTGCTACAAAGCTGAACGCTATCGAAACATTGGTATATTCACTACAGGTAACAGAATGGTTGACAGTACAGACGCTAAACGACCTGACGACCTTCTGATATAATCGTACGTGATTGGCTATCGGCTGTACGAGCCTCCAGACACATGAGACCGATTCGTTACTGCGTGCAGGGGGAGACTCCCTATTGGTCTGGTCCGATGCTAGCGTGTTCATTATGTAGCCGATGATTGGTGACTGCATTTCCGTGTGTTAGTGGCCAGCACTGCCAAAGCTGCTGGTTGATGAGACTCGAGTTCGCATCGTTTATGAGGTTCAGCTTCTGTATTCTCATTGATGCTGTGACAAAATCGTTCAAAATAAAATAAAGTAGCGAATTTCAGACGCTAGTTTCTAGGCGTTTACGAAACGTTACCTGTTGAAGTACGCTAGGTTTTCTCGGTCAAGAAATCAGGATGCTCTGTAATCAAAGGGTGATCAAATTTACGCAGTCAGTTTGCTCGGTTCACTTCATGGACACAAGCAAATTTCATTCCAAGTTGAAATTTTTTTCGCTATGTCTAAACTCGTGAATTTTCGTAGTAAACGCCTGCAAACAGATTAAGGAATGTTCAGGCTTTTGGTATTCTACAAACTATGTTCAGAGATCAATTGTACATTGAATTAGTGGAAGATCACGAAAAACCAGGCATCTGTTAAGCGAGCGCAGCAGAGTGGGTATAGGAGTATTGCGGGCTGTTGTTGTATAGGCGCAAGTTCGGGTTGAAAATGCAATATATGATTTACCCGTTACCTACAACACTGCTCATTTCAGTTATTTGTGTAAGAATAACTTTTTTTGCTACAAGTAACAATTTACAATGATAAAATTTAACTAACAGCAAATATTATGTTTTCAAAGAACTTCTTTGCTGTAAAGCCCGATTTATTAACAGCGAGCTAAAAAACCTAAAAAAAAAAATTTCCCTGTTAATAAAAAGTTTTTACCGTGATAGCATGCAATTAAATGAAGTCATAGTCATGACCCTTTTCATGTGAAGGAAAACAGTCAATGAGAAGATAATATATATTCGAATAAAAAAACGATTACGCAGTCTATACTGCAGGTTATTGAACCCACGAATATTTCCGCCGCTCTCTCAATATCACATATAAGTTGATCATAGCTATAAAAATTTAATCACAAATTAAATGTGTTTTGATTTGTAGCACGATAAGTTATTTCATATCGTCAATATATTTTTAACTAGAATTCGTTATAAATGAGGGTCACCTTAGATATCAACGTTTTTTTTAGGAAAAAAGTCATCCGTTTGCATACAATCATCCAATGAAAGAATTCGTTGAAATTATACTTATTATTGAATTACTTGGTATACAACACATATATATGTCCACATAAATACATATGGGACTAAAATCGCGGAAAAAAATGAACCTAATACCTTGAATATTAAAATGGTAAGACGCATCTAGAAAGAGGATAATGTAGGGACGAAAGTATTTCTCAAGGAATTTAATATACTGTAAAGAAGGAAAATGGAACCATACGGATACTTAGATTCCACATACCAGCTCCTGTACAAAGGGCTGAATTCTTTCAGAATATTTCCAAGGGAAATGTATTGCTAGTATTTCAATTAAATGAAAGCAGTAACTTACAAATTTTAAGAATATGCAATGAAAGCATGTCGTGATTCTGATAGCGAAAAGCAGAAATAAAAGCCGTTTTCCTAATTTACATCACATGTGCACTCGGCTACTGTGTGACCATTATTCTATGAAGACGTAATGTTGTGCATTTCTTAGATTTAAATCGACGGCTGCAAATAGGTTTCGCATTCATTATTTTAAGATGACTGAATATTATTTTATTAATATTAGGACACCAGTAGTTTGTAACTTATATTTTACACGCACGCAACCCCACTTTCTGTATATGTATATATATATATATATATATATATATATATATATATATATATATATATAATTATATATATATATATATAGGGTGAGTCGGGAAGGAAAGAAGGACAATATTTCACGTGATATTTCTGGTCTTTATGATAAAAATAGTTCGTACTAACATGGGGTCATCATGTGACGATTGTCGAGATAGCCTCGTTTGAATGAAAAAGACAGATAACCGGTCAAATTTATCTTATTGTTTTATTTGCTTTAATGTTCTAGTTTCAGTGACAAGGAGAATGTAATAAGCGAAAAGGAAATTAATAGCTGTAACTCCAGGAAGTGATTCCTCATGAAAAAGTCAGCAGAAATTATACGACTCTTTCAAGACAAGTGATTAAAGCTTTTGAAAAGTCGAGTTTAAAATAGTAATTTGTCAAAATATGAAATACGGTTTGGGGTTAAATTACGATTCTGTGGGTTATGTAAAATTATATTGAGATCTTTAACTTGTAAAACTTTCAGCATTTAAACATTCCTCTTTGCAACCCAGGTTGCATATTCCTGAGAGAACGGCGGATGTACAATATAAATTCCTTGGTGAAAGTAGCGCTCTTTGCCTACATACCAGGCGTTGTGTTAGTTTCGCCGCAACAGTTTCGTGCATTTTCTGGTAAACGTACATTCTAGGCACTTGCAACGAGACGGTTAATTTTGTTTCTTACGATGCACTGATCGAATAGAAAACATGAATTGTTCACAATTCCTGACAGCAAAGAAATTTTACACAATATAAGGGGGGCAGCCCTTAATATTTTAATTAAAGAGGAAGGTTGAAATGCTGGATTATTTACAGATTAAAGCTCTCAGTATCACTAAACATAACCCAGAGAATAGTAATTTAACTTCTAACCGTTTTCAATACACCTTTACAATTTACTATTAAGAACTTGATATTTCGAAAGTTTTTTTCTCCTATAATATTCACTTGTGTTGAAAGCTTCTCGTATACGGGCCGATTGCTTTTTCATGAGCAATCACCTGCCGGAGTTTGGTATGTATATATATTTATTTATAGAGAGAGGGATATATATATATATATATTTATATATATTCATTAGTATCGTGTGTCAGCAGCCGTCTTAAAGTCCTATAAAATCACTCACTACAGTCTATACATTTTCCATTGGCTTCTAACCGTATAATTTTATAGTACATGATATTCCCCTTGAAATATTTATTTTATTATTGGCTTGTAGTCGTCAATGTGTGTTAAAACAGCTGTCGTCGAATCCCAGAAGTAACAGTGAAATGTGCATTCTAGACTCTCAACTTAACTTTGAATGAATCCAGGAAATTCTCGTGTCGATACATAACATATTGTATTCAGAACAATTAATGCATTGCAAACAATCTCAATTTTTCGACATACTGATATAATAAAAATAACTAAAACGTGAATTTTCCTTGTAACTTGAATAGAAACTTGAACAAATCAAGATACTATTATGATATTCCAGGGAAATTCGGCGATGTTTGATGGAATTTTCGGAAATTGTAAGAGGTTCTCGGAAAAATAATAAAACACTGAAACAAATTGGGAAGGTAATTAACGTATTTTTTAATCATACGGTCGTATAGTACTACAATGGCGCTAATCATGACGTCTCAACAGCACGGGTGGCGCCTATTTCCGCAACTGCCACACCTTCGAAATTCTGTCCTCGAACTGTCCGCTCCTAGTACAAACTCGAAATTCTGTCCTCGAACTACTTGCTCCTGGTACAAACTCGAAATTCTGTCCTCGAACTATCCGCTCCTGGTACAAACTCGAAATATTGTCCTCGAACTGTCCGCTCCTAGCACAAACTCGAAATATTGTCCTCGAGCTGTCCGCTCCTAGCACAAACTCGAAATTCTGTCCTCGAACTATCCGCTCCTGGTACAAACTCGAAATTCTCTCCTCGAACTACTTGCTCCTAGTACAAACTCGAAATATTGTCCTCGAGCTGTCCGCTCCTAGCACAAACTCGAAATATTGTCCTCGAACTATCCGCTCCTAGCACAAACTCGAAATATTGTCCTCGAGCTGTCCGCTCCTAGCACAAACTCGAAATATTGTCCTCGAGCTGTCCGCTCCTAACACAAACTTGAAATTCTGTCCTCGAACTATCCGCCCCTGGTACAAACTCGAAATATTGTCCTCGAACTGTCCGCTCCTAGCACAAACTCGAAAT
>PNEQ01116550.1:200869-225252 GCA_003012365.1 Medauroidea extradentata | reverse complement strand
ACTACTTGCTCCTAGTACAAACTCGAAATTCTGTCCTCGAACTGTCCGCTCCTAGTACAAACTCGAAGTTCTGTCCTCGAACTGTCCGCTCCTAGCACAAAATCGAAATTCTGTCCTCGAACTGTCCGCTCCTAGTAAAAACTCGAAATTCTCTCCTCGAACTACTTGCTCCTAGTACAAACTCGAAATTCTGTCCTCGAACTGTCCGCTCCTAGTACAAACTCGAAATTCTGTCCTCGAACTGTCCGCTCCTAGTACAAACTCGAAATTCTGTCCTCGAACTGTCCGCTCCTAGCACAAAATCGAAATTCTGTCCCACAACTGTCTCATCTAAATAGAGTTTAGTCTAGTTCTTCGAGAAGTAAAACATTTCTTTACATTGGTTTTTACCATGGAAAATGTCTCCATTCAGCGGAGTGTCTCACAGATATGCTCGGTGGCAATGATTTAAGCTCCTTTACTTTCATCTATGCTATTTAGGTTAGAAAATTTTTCATTGAGACGCCCTGTGTTATGTGAGACAGAAATAAACGTAATTAAATGACATTGCCGAGAAATATCCATGTTCGTTTTACGGTAGCTTTCAATAAACAAACAATACGGGCTTGAAAATCCACGAGGTTGTGAAGTACAGCCTTCATCCAGATAAAAATCTCGGTTTAGCGATTATTCAAAGTACTTCCTCCAATCCAGAGATTCTTCGTTCTTTATTGACGTATCCGGTAAACAATTATGCCGTGTCAAACCGTCATCAACCAATTAAAAATAGTACGTAATACTAATTTATTCTGTGACTCTACGTTGTTAATGGAAAATACGATTGTACAAAAGAGTCTATCCCTTTCAGTCCGTGAGAAGAATTCTAGTGTTTATACAGTATGAGTCAATTCGGAGGGCGTTATTTTAGTTTTGAGAGGGGCTTATGAAAAAGTGATTAAAAGTCTATTTTAAATTATTTGTTTGTTTGAATGGTTACTAATTGCCAGTGGTTCATCTGTTCCAACATTTTGTATGTCTTAAAAGTATTTAAAATGAGTACTTCCTTACCGAAATAGAAAACATCAACTGGCCCACTAGTGCAAATATGATCGTGATAAGCAGCCCACAGACAGTAAAAACATTCGGAATGCACCCGTGGTCACATGTGGCATACATGACGCATAATGAAATCACCCACACATAAACCACAAGTGTACCACAAGGATTCTTATTATAGATGCTTGTGGGTAAGTTTGCTAAGTCTGCTTGTGGACCACATACTGAAATATGTCAGTCTTTTTAAACTAAGTTGCCCTCATTAAAATTATTTCAGTATAACTACACACACGTTTACTGACATGGCCTGATTAACCATTCCAGCAAACGTAGACCATCATACTATCGAACGTTGGCCGCTTCTGCCAACAGTTGGCCAACTGAAAAATGATTTAATTTGCTACTAGGCTACTTACATTCCAATGTTTCAAATTTGTCTTTATGGTATGTGATATCTTGACATTTTGATTACAAAACTTTTTTAATCTTTCTATTGCCTTATACTAGTTTAGTGTATCATATATATAATCAACCAACCTTGATTCTAAACAATGTACCATTTTCTAAAACAGAACGTCATTATGTATGGCAAACTGTATAGAAATAATAAAAGTAATATAGTGGGAACAAAACTACGATGAAATTCGGCCTCAAAAGTACATTTAATAAAATAATTAATTTTGAGCTTCCTTTTTTTAGACACCATCGAGAGAGTAACTGCATAATACTAAGCGGTGTTTTTAAATATATATTTAATTGCACAAAATTTTAAAACGATTTTCCGGGTAGCATCACTGGTACTGAATTTTACAGTAGGCTACGGAAAAAAATTAGAACACATTTCCGATTTAAACTTGCGCGGTGATAGATTGTGGAATGTTACACATTGAGGCCAGACTTACTATGCATAACGGTCGGTCCACAACACTTTTCTACACGACCGAGATGAGATTACTGTAGTGGACTTGTCATGCTCAGCGAGGTCTTCGTATAAAAGACCTCTCCACCGTAAAACCGAAACTTTGACTCGGATTTTCCTTTGTACGTCTCCCACGCGCTGAGATCTACTTTGCCGCAGTATTTTCTGCACATGAAGAATATTCCGACGGAGTAGACGCCACAAGAGGGAATTGAGAGCTACTGGCAGGGGCCGCGTCAGAGAGGGTTAGCGAAGGGGTTTGAGGGATGTTGGTAGGAGAGTGACGGGAAATGGAGGGGTGGGGTGGAGCAGAGGGGGTGATATTTCTCTTCAAAGCAGACTCAGCGAGGACGGAGGTTTTTCTTGGGCCGCACATATGTGGGTGAAATATTGAGCAGTGTCGAGAGGGTAGAAGGGCGGTTGCGGGGAAAGGCGTCCCTTATGCTGTGCACGTTTCCCATCAGGACGCCTGGGCGTCGAGACGCCTGGAGGAGGGCGTGATCACGCTGGCCGGTCAATGTTTTATGGATTAGCACAGTGATTCCTCGCGGAAACACTTAGCGACCAGAAAGTTCCAGAGACACTGGCGCTCTCTTTTGTTTTTTTACCAGGTACAGGGAATGTGATTTGACGACAACGATTCTGTATTTGTGTCGCCTACCAGTGTGGCTATTTATTCCACTAAAGAAAATTCCCGTATTTTTCTCTGATTTGCACGACAGAAAACCGAAAATTTCCATCGCTCCAATACGAATAAGTTATTTGACGACTAAGCAATCTTGCAAACAATGTAAGTGTTTCAAAAGTACACTCTAAAAATAGTTTGTAAATTTACCAGACGTACGTATAGGAGCGCTAAGAAAGTAGGTATGGTAGAATAGTTTCCCAGACATCCATAGTAGCACTCCTAAACCTAATTATAAAACAGTCAAATGTATACTGAAGTTACCAGACTTGTATTGTAACATTTGTAAAAGTTTGTATATTTACAAGAAAGAACTATGGTAATTGTCCCATATTGCGTCTGGGATAACAACTTCCTAATCATTTTGGAAAGTTTTTACAGTGTATTTCGTTTCCTGTAAGCAAGAATTCTGCTACTTGTTTATTAAATGTTTTTTGTGACTTCGAACACACAGCTATGGTAGGAATACAAACAACTTGAGTACATTCTCCCTTCCCAAAATTAAAGTAAAATGTAAGTCTGGTCCCCTTCCCCCATTTTACTGTTTGGGTGTAGCGTCACATTAAAATAATATTCATAACTCACTGTATGAAGCAAGTCGTAATACACAGGGACAAAAAATGTTCTAAATCTCCATATTTTAACCATAAAAAAATTAGTCTTCACAAAGAAATGCTTTTATTAATCAAAACGTTTAGCACATACTACAGAACAGCTTTGTATTATGTCAATAAATCACAGATCATGACAAATTATTTTGTAGATGCCATTAATATTATTTTTCACTTCGTGTACGACAGAGCTGGACAGACGTTGTGTTGTGGAAAATTACGGCATGTAACAAACACCACAAATTATAATTTCCAGTTTAACATTCCTTTTTTTACGGGTTTTTCATTTGCATTTTATAATTCTCAGTTTACATTTAACTCGGCTTTAATTAAATAGTACGTGTTTTAACATCGTACCGCGTAATTGTTCTGCAAGACTACGCGGGCGGAAACTTACACGTAGGTTAGACCATAAAAAGTAATCCGTTGAGAAAAAAGTTTTTATGCAGTCTTGTCAACATTAAAAAGACACGCACCAGGGCTACTTGGGATCAAATATTACAGTAGGTTTTTGCCCTTAACGTGAGTGCTTTTTAAGGGCTTGTTCCCGAGTTTTTTTTTTTCAGACTGGTGCCAATAACTCAAATATTTTTTAACCAAAAGTTATGAAAAAATTTGAATTACTGTGCAATCACACGATGCACAATACTGTGGACGCGTTTTTTTAAATAATGTTCCATTCGCCAGCAAAAAAAATAATTTCCTTCATTTTTGTTTATTTTCACGACGAAAAACGTGGAAATTTGGATAGTGAAATCTAAAAAACCGTTCAGTATAATTCTACAAAAAAATTCAGCTAAAAATTATAACATATAAGTGTCAAAACTGAGCAGCGAAATTTTGATATGAGTTTTAGGCAGCAATAAAAAAAATATTTTCGATCCACTGCAAAACTCCGTTACAAGGCTTTAAGGCAGTGGAGCTTATTTTTTTTTACCTTCTGTCAGTTTATCTCATTTCATCCCTATAAGGACCGGCAAATTCGTGAATACATTTCAGAACAAGAACGTCTTTAATCAAAGGCCCATTTCAGTTCCTTAATTCATTGTGTCACGGTTGATCAGAGAGTTCAATGAATATATCGAACCTATAAAAACAATCTTGGTAAGAAGCGAGGAGTGAATTCCGCGCTGCCAGGTCTGGGTGAAACTTCCGACTCAAATTAGTAGTGGCCAATGAAAAGGCAGCTGAGGCTTGAGTGGGTGAGTGAGAGATTTTGGCCAGCGCTAAAGGCCTCGATCTTGAGATTTGCAGTGGTTTCGAAAATATTTTTTAACGAAAATTAATCCATATATCAACAAATCATTCTTTCAGTTTTAAGATTTGTATATCGTCGTTTGTATATGAATTTTTCTGTTGCAACACACCAAGCGGATTTATAGATTTTTACCCCTGAAATATCACATATTGCGTGGTCAAAATAAGCCAAAATGAAGCAAAATAAATTTTTGCTAGCAAACAGTAAATTACCAAAAATAAAAAAAAATCGCTTTGGCAAAATTGTGTATTGTATGACCGTAAACAGTCTCATATTTTTTCAAAGCATTTGGTTATAAAAATATTCGAGTTATTTGCAATTGTTTGAAATAAAAGAACGACCATGGCCCATGGAGGTATTCAGGGCTGGTGAGGGGTGGCATGAGGGGAGTACGGAGCAGCACCGGAATTCAAGGGGCGGGGGAAACGGGAGATCCCCGAGAAAACCCGCCGACCAACGGCATAGTCCGGCACGATTCCCACATCCGGGGACAGATCCCGCCGGGAATCGAACCCGGATGGCCTTGATGGAAGGCGAATGGTCTGACCATTCGGCCACCGCGGACCAGCTGAGGCTAGAGAATACATAGAACCGTGTCACTGAACATGCAAAATTGTTGCAAACTAGCTATTCGTTAATGTATACATTGTCATCTGACTAATGCATGCATTAGATGACTAGAGACCAGGGGATACGGCGGTTCAACGACCAGCCGGATAGACTGCACAGTCCTGTATACACTATGTCCTCAGCTACTTGCACATTGGCTGCTGCTCCAGTGGATGGTTATACATATGACAAGGAAACGCGGCAGTCAGTGAGTGTTTATATGCACGTCTGCTATTGGTTCCCAGTCGTCAAGGAAGAGTCTCAACTAGAGACAGAAAATTTCACGAAAATATTTTTGCAACACTTTGTTTCAGTGTCTTACGTGTACACCTGCAGCTCAACTTCATGATTATTAGCAGAGTGTTTTTGTGCAGAGTTATTATTCATTTGACTGTGCCAATCAGTACATGGATAACTGTGACACAACACGTTTGTGATTTGCGGGTTTGACCTCCACAAGCTGGGTGTTACGGCATCCAATCACTGACCACAAAGCAGAGACGCAGGTATGCACGTAAGGCACTGAAACAAAGTGCTGCAAAAATATGTTCGCGAAAACTAGCGTGCCCTAATAATTACGTTAATGTTATGCTATATGTTGGGTGACCCTTTGGACATCTTAGACCTCACCGTAACATGATGTGTCGGAGGCTGATGATTATTGTGTCGGCTATCGACGGACGGCGGTACGTCGTGAGTCTCGACCCAGGACCATCCTGGCGAGCTGGAGAAGGCTGGAAGGCTTTTCACCAAAAATTCCCGTCCCTATACAGTTACTCAACAGTGAAAGTTACTGACGTGTACAGGATGAGTTTGAAAACTAATGTCTTCTCAGATTAACTCGAGAGATTTCCAAGTCTATTCTAATCTCTTCCAAAAGTTAACGTCTGAAGAGCAATAAACTCGATCTCAAAAATATTTAGACTACTAACCCCAAATTATAAGTCGAAGTTTTTTTACTTACATTATTTTCATATGCTTTATCATCAATTTAACCATAGTAATTAATTTAACCTAAACGCAAGAATCTAATGGCCTCTCTGACCTATTTAATCGGGGTGCAGGTTACATTTATATTGCATCTAAGAAATAAACGTTAAAATTTTGCGTTTCACACATTATTTAAAAAAGTTACAGTATTTATAACTGTAGAAATTATCAGTGTCAAATACAATTTTGTAATACCAAACACTAAATAGTTTATCGAGAACTAAGTTTGTTTTAATACTGCAAATCATAGTTTTTAAGTATAAGTTTTATTGTTGTTATTGTATGATTTCTTGGACAAGAATAAATAAGGAACTTCTTAGGGTTACAACAGCTCTAACATTTTTGGTAACTTTTATCAAAAAGGAAATGGCAGCATATGTTTTTGAACCATTACAGACACCAGTGTAATGGAAGGAACTGTTCGTCATCAATATAAACAATAAAATTTAAACTTAGAGTAACTCTGATAAGATAATTAACACACACAAAAACAATGAAGTACTTTAATACAATATCAGTCATGAACATATATTTCCATTTTAAAATACTTGCGAATGTAATGAATATTTTGCAGATTTTCGTAATTAAAGAATACTCAAGGTTATTTCCCCAAGTAATATTCAAGTGGTCACTAAGAATGGCGAGAATTTATTGTCATTTTAGTGTGAGGCAGTGTGGAGAGGTTTCAATAGTGGACGAGATAATAAAACTGAAATTTTTAGATTTTAACATGATATTAAGAAATTTTCATTGGATATATTTTATTTTATATTAAAAAAGATTTCAGTGTTAACAAGATTTAACCGCATCCAATAATAATGTAATATATTGAGTTTCTGCTGTAAAATGAATTCTAATGACTTCGGTAGTATGTTATAATTAATGCTGAGTGATAGTTTGAAGAGATTTGACAGAATTTCCACACAGCTGTAAACACTATAGACCTACTGTAATTTACACAACAGGCCAGATCGAACATTGTAACATTACTCAGGAAATATAGTTAAGAGGATTTTAAATTTTTGTAGCGTAAGAACGCGTTTGCGATTTTATGTACGTGAAAAAGCTTGAAGTAATCTGATATTTCAAACATGTTCTTTTGTCTGTAACATCCTGAATATATAGTTACCTCGTAGGTGGGTCCTGACTCTATGTTCGTTATTTGGGATGTTGCAGTGTCTGCGGACGGCGCGTCGCGTCGAACAAAGGTGAAACGGAAACGGATGTTATTTCTCGACCGGCCAGCCACTCGCGTCAGAATATCCTGGACCTGTGCTTTTTTAAGCTGATCGAAAGAGTACAGTTTTTTTTATGATGACGGACAATGCTCGGCGGCGCGGCAAAACAAACGGAGCGACTCTAGTAGAAACCCGCTGCAACTTTCAGTCTGGCAACCCTGCCATCAACGGTCACATTCCTAGGCCTCCATACGCTGCAGCCAAATATCCAAGGGCAATATGGGAAACTACAGTCTTTTACGATTGTTGTAACGCGAGACGTGTTACTAAAGGCGTGAGCTGCAAATTAAATTTAAAATAGAACTCGTAGTAGTGAGAAATTCATAACTTTAGATACCAACTTTCTCTTACGTAACATAAAACTAAACCAATTACAATTTATTCTCATTACTACAGATAGGAAATTTCGCGAAAAGATTTTTGCATCATTTTGTTTCAGTGCCTTACGTGCATACCTGCATCTCTGCTATGTGGTCAGTGATTGGATGCCGCAACACCCAGCGTCTGAAGGTCAAACCCACAAATCACAGACGTGATGTGTGACAGTTATCTGTGTACTGATTGGTATAGTCAAATAAATAACAACTCTGCACAAAAGACGCTTTTCAATATAAATAACCATGAAGATGAGCTGAGGTGTGCACGTCAGACACTGAAAAAAAGTGGGGCAAAAATAGTTTCACCAGAAATTCCCGTTCCTACTTATTACGATGTATAATGAAATTGACACGTCTGTTCGGAAGTAAGAAATTCGAATAATCTATTTTTTTGTAGTAGGGACCGAACTTAATAATTTCCGTACGAAGGAAACAATATCTGTGGTGTGGGGTGAAGGTGTTGCAAGGTGGTTGTTCTGAACTGTACCAGCTTCCTGCCTCGTCTTCTAGCCAGCCTCTCAATCATCGCAGTTGTACAGCTAACGTCGCAGCATGCGTATAACATTTGCCACGTAGCCAACTCGAGATTAACAGCGTGACATTCAGTTCTACTCGACTGTACACGCGGTTACTGGATCCTCCTGCCAGTACAGTACTGATCAAACACTAGCTTACCTTGCAATAGCACACCACACGCCAGAAGAATGTGCAAACTACTAACGTTCTAAAGCTTAAGGGGCCCGCATCGTTGCCATAAAATCACACTGCAGCGTGTTTGAAGGAAAAGTTTTACACCGAAACTAATACACGTGTGTTCACGCCGTTTGTCTACGAAAAGAACACACACTTCAGACGACTGCCCTCAAGTACTTTCAAGACAACTCACGTATTAGAAATCCCCTTTTAGGACACGTCAAAATGGGTTAAAACGGGGTTTTCAGGCTGCTATAGCGTAAAATATACTAGCCGAATACACGTGAAACCACTTAAGGGTAGTGCATTGGACTTCAGTAAAGTAATTTCGTAAATAAAACAGTAGGGTCACCACTTAACGTCCCATAGGAAATTTGTTTTTTCGCAAAGACTGCATGCCTTAAGCGTAGAGGCGACGCACCGTTGTATAGCCCATACGACGTCGCCTTAGCACCATACCTCACACACACAAACACATGTGCCACAGGGCGGGCCCCTTAAGTTATTTATAAAGACCTGAAAAATTCGCGTTTTATTTTGGGCCCAAGGTAAGTTCGTATCACTTTCGCAATTGGCCCGTGACTTATTGGACACTTGCTGTAAGTCGCTTAGCCAATAGTACAGAAGCAACTAAATGTAGGCCCATATCACTGCGTCATCGAGCAGCCAGTGAGTAGATAATATTTGCTTGAATATACACATGTTCTTGCAGGCTAGCCTACATGTCAGTGAACCCACGAATTTGTTCGGTCTCTATTTATTTGAAACGGCGTGTATGTTGTTTTAAGTCACGATAACATTTCAATTTCTTACTAACCTACTTGCAAAACTAAACACAACAAGCAATGTGTAGGGGCAGGAAAGTTTCGCGAAATCTATAACCTACAGGCTAGAATCCATTGTAATATACATACACCAGCCCCGTATATTCGTTCATTGTTAGAGGTACGTCAATTTCGCAAATACATTTCCAGGTCATGTTGAACGCCTAAAATATATACTTCATAACCACGTGTGTGAATAGCTGGCGGCTGTCACGGAACGCATTTGACTACTGCAAGCCAGTAGTAAATAAGGAAATGATTCATAGAGCTATCGCTTGTAATGTTGTAAGCCAATGAATAATCGACTGTGTCCAGAGCGTGTACAGGACTGAGCAATCTAGGCTACTGCCAGATGAATCCGCGAAATTGACGTACCTCTATTCATTGTTTGTTTTTCCACTGAGTAGCAGCTAGTGGACAAATGGTCAGGGCTCGAGTATGCATAGGATAGTTGATTGTAACACGCAGGTCATTGTATTCGCGAAATTCCCTGTCCCTAGCAATGTGTTACTGGGGGAGGAACGGGACACAGTCCGTCAGTAGCTAGAATAAAAGAGAATGTCGCTAGTTTTTCTTTTCAGTTTCCAATGTTTACGTTGTACTTTCGCTCTAACCACGGGTTTGCCTATTTATGATTCGTAGAGCGACGGTTTTATCATGAAAATATTTTTGCATCGTTTTCTTTCAATGCTTTAAGTATACATAGGCAGGTGTCTTTACGGTTACTGGTAGAGACATGCAAAATTCCCGTTATTTTATGACAGCCGACTAGACTCCAAGTTACTATAGGCTGGTTCGACGTCTCTCGCTGGCCGATATTGTCGTGACTTACCGTGGAGAATGCTTACACGGTAGAGAGGCCAATCTTTGTAAAGACGTAACACACGTCAATGACAACACATAAACATTCGTAGCTAATTGAACCGCAGATTAAGCTCTGTTATGTATAGGAAAGTGAAGTTTAGTCTGCTACCAAATGATAACGCGAATTTTGCATGTCTCTATCTATTGGCTTATAACCGTACAAGCTGGTAGCAAGCGATATCACTTCGCATTATTTCCTTATTTACTACTGGCTTGCAGTAGTCAAACGCGTTTCGTAACAGCAGCCAGCAAGTCACAGACATGACAATGAAGTATACATAGTTCGCGTTCAACCTGACCTGGAATGTATCTGCAAAATTTACGTACCTCTAATCATGCCCATCTGGTTCCAAAACTCCCCTTGTCCACTTTCACTAAAACTGAGCAAATCACAAAAAAAAAACGTATTTGCAATCCATTTGTGATATGGCCAAAGCAGTTTTCACAGTGTCTCTGTTACTGAATAAGGCGAGCTTCGGAAACTATCATTACGTCAACTTTAGAGCACTTTTAAAATCTACACAAAACTGTTCAGAACTCATTTTTCCTTGGTGATACACAAGGAGAGTTTTGGAACCGGACTACTCACATACAAGTTCGTGGCCAATTGAATTGCAGATTATGCTCTGTTATGTATAAGAAAGTAAAGTTTAGTCTGCTACCAAATGATAACGCGAATGTTGCATGTCTCTAGTTATTGGCAACATGTATTTGTTCAGACACGTCTCCCATTTGACTGTACCAATCAGAATAACGTTACTGTGTCATCTTACAAGTCTGTAGTTTACCAGTAAAGCGAAAGTTAAAACATCTAACCATTGGCCATTAAGAGTGCGTGGTAGATAAATGAACGCTGAAAATATCAAATGATTCCTACGCTTTTTTCGAAGCCAATATGTATAAAATACTCAATGACTATCCTAGATAATGGTATTTGCCACAGTATGAGTAAATATTTATGCAGGATTACTAATTCGTTACGCGTGATCTCTTGCGCCGCAATTAAATGCACGAGGTTCCGGCGTCAGAGATTGTCTCAGAAGTTCGTAACACTGGAAACAATTTTGTTTAAAACGTTGGCTACAACTATTGTCTAGGATTTAACTTTCGCAAATTTTCCTCCAAGAAACCTACAGTTATAGATTAATTTTATTAACGTTGAATTATGTACCACGTCCTCTTAAACAGATGTACATATGTTCACATAAGGCATTGAAACTAAATGGTGGAAATTAATTTTCGCCACGAAATCGTTGCTCTGTCGATTTATTTATGACAGACAAGACGAATGAGATCGTGGCAAAGAGGTCGCGGTGATGTAGTTGCTGAAGCTCTCGACTCCCACCAAGGCGATCCGGGTTCGATTCCCGGCGGGGTCGGTCCCCGGATATTCGCTTGTGGGAATCGTGCCGGGCGATGCCTCTGGTTGGTGGGTGTTCTCAGGGATCTTCCGTTGTCCCCGCCCCCTTAAGAGTTAATGGACCGTAGCTTTATCTTTACGTGTGTGGCACGGGAACGGGGAAGGCTATAAGTCGAGCATAACACGTCCCTTCAGACACCTCATCGCCTCTACGTGCGAAGGACCAAACTAGCGTTCAGTGTTTTCGTAGAATGTGTTTTTCAATGGGACTTCAAGCGATGACCATGTTTTATTTGTGGAAAGTTTGTGGTAAAGTCCAATGCTTAAATCTATGGCTTAGTTTTACAATTACAATCGATATTTTTTCAGCTACAGCAACGTGAAAGTAGAACTTCGGAATATTTTTTTTTTTTTTTTTCATTAGGGACACAGTTTGAAGTGCGTCTTCTTTTCGGAGATAAACACATTGTAAACATGTTTGATAGTTATACAAGAAAAAATGCTTTCCCTATGACACTACAGCTCGGCTCACGCGTCCGGCCCTTGAACACCGACGCTGCTCCTTACTCATCTAATGTCAGCCCTCACGAGCGCTAAAGACCTCGATGTTAAGTGCTGACCAAACTGTCTTCACTCCACATGTTGGAAGTGGGGTGGACGTTACCGCTGACCAGCTGTTTTTCTCGGGATACTCCTCTCTTCCTTGTTCTTCGTATGTCATCCCTCAGGACTCAGCAGATGCATAAAGAAGGCAGTTTCACAACACTCTAAAAATTTTTATAAAATACAAGTCCTTGTAAAAGTACAAAGAATTTCCTTGTAAAATCATTAGTTCATGACTTTCCAAGGGTAAACTTTGTAATACTACAAAGGAATTCCTTATACCTATACCGACAGTTCCTGCACTGTAAATTATTTTGTAAAATATGACAAGGCACTCCTTCGTAGTTGTACAAACTTTTATAAATGTTGAAATCATTCCTTGTAAAATTATTAGTTTAAAACGTTTAAAGGATTTTGTTCGCTGCAAAAAAAAAAAATTAGAAAAAATGTGTAGCCTACAAAAATCATAAGTTCGCCGGAAATTACTTATGCAAAGATCACAACATATGAAAAGTATTTTCTGGAATAAAGAGAATATTTGTATTAATTGCGTATGAACTTTACATTGAATGCATACAAATAAATGAAGTACAATCAGCAAGTAAGTCACGGTGGTCTACGGGTAAAGTACGTAGATTTTAAGCTTGGGGAAAGTGGTTCGAAACTTAGCACCTCACGAGATTTCTTGGATTTTTCAAAATAATCTCTTTTTTTTATGTCCTTTACTCAAAAGTTATTTGATAAATAAGTTCAGTGTTATCTATGAAGTACAATAAACATTTAAATTTATTATTTTTTCCTTATTGAAAGTACAGCTACAAGGCTAGTCCTTGTAATTTTACAAACGGATACTTTGTATTAAATTACAAGGATAACAGTTGTAGTTTTACAAGGAATTTCTTTGGCAACTGGTGTTTGTTCAGTACTTTACAATTTCGGTGCATGCAGTAGGATTCAGTGACAACCGTACAAATGGGTCCAACAGAACGTAATGTGACCATTCCTAAGTTAGTTGTTAGGTACCCATTATACACATGGTGTGACATCCACTACATAACTACATCTAAGAGGTTCACGTGGACATGAGGAGGTAAACAGGCAGAATTGACAAGAAACGCAGCTTTCCTTGCTTCACACTCACCGCACGCCTCTGTTCACAAGGCCGTCAAATCTGGTCTGTAATTCCCTTCTTTCGGACACCCTCCTTAAGACGGCGTGGTACATAATTCAACGCTAAAAGCATTAACGTATAATTCTAAATTTATCGAAGCCAAGTTGCAAAAATTAATCAATAGCAATCCTAGACAATAGTTTTAGCCAACGTTTTAAACCAAATTGTTTCCACTGTTGCGAAATTCTCAGGCACTATCTCTGACGCCGGAACCTCGCGCATTTAACTACGGCGCAAGAGACCACGCGTAACGAATTAGTAATTCTGGATAAATATTTACTCATAATGTTGACAAATACTATTATCTAGGATTGTCATGGCGTATTTTAACCATCTTGGCTTCGAAAAAAGCGTAGGAATCAATTGATGTTTTCAGCGTTTATTTATCTACCGCGCACTCTTAAAGGGGAGTATTAGGCGATTTTATTATATTTTCAGTTTTTGAGTCACAACATTTATTCAAATTATATTATCAACATTTCCTTTCCTAAAAAGCATAGGATATATTCTTTGTAAACTGCTTGACAAAATAACAATGTAATCTTTCGGTAATTTGCCATGCAGTATCACTGCAAGAGAATTATAGGAGAACTTCCAAGAACTCTCTTGCAATGAGTCTGCATGTCTAATTAATGAAATATTCCATTATTATTTGGGTCAAGATTTTACCAAGAATATATACTGTGCTTTGTCTGTTTGTATACTGCTTATATTGTCCTGAGAGAGTGTGAAGTGTTTCAAACAGAGACGCTAGACCAGGAAATATTCGCGTATTCATGACGACGTCCAGAAACTGGGGTTGCGGTGGTCGAGGGATCAGACATCTTATCTTGCCTCCCACCAAGGCGATCCGGGTTACATTCCTGGCGGAGTCGGTCCTCGGATTTTCTGCGGGAATCGTGCCGGACGATGCCGCTGGTCGGCGTGTTTTCTCGGGGATCTCCCCGTTTCCCCCGCCCGTTCATTCCGACTCTGCTCCATACTCACCTCATGTCACCCTTCACCAACGGTTAAGACATCTGTGTTAAGGGCGCGATCTACCACAATTTTCATCACAATTTTTTTTTTATTACTACGAGATATATTTTTATTTTAGGCATAAAATGTGACGAAATTGGGCTCTTATGAAATTTTTTATCTCACATAGTTTTCGCGTTATGGCTTGTTAAAGTCACATTTTGCGTGTTTCCGTTTTAACGACTACACTAAAACCAACTAATATACCAAACTCAAAAACATCAGAGCGGATTAAGACATTGCAGGCTACAATGACATGCTCATAAAATTAAAGAATAAAAAATTATTTGAATTAAAAAAAAAATGCTGAAACTGAAAATAAAAAAATTTAAAAATTCAATAATTTTTTTAAAAATTCAATAATTTTTTTAAAAATATAAATAATTTTTATTCTTTAATTTTATGAGCATGTCATTGTAGCCTGCAATGTCTTTATCCACTGTGATTTTTTTGAGTGTGTTATATCATTAACATGCAGAATATGACTTTAACAAGCCATTGCGCGAAAACTATGAGAGATAAAAAAAATTTCATAAGAGCCCAATTTAGTCACATTTTGTTGTTAAAATAAGAAAAAAAAATCTGGTACAAATAAAAAATAAAATAATGATGATGAAAATTGCGGTGGACTGCGCCCTTAAGATGGGAGTTATGACACTTATTGTATGCTCCCTGACGTAGGCATTTGCTGGACCTGGCAGAGAGGCGGCTGCGAGAAGGATCTAGAACCAGGCACAGCGGCTAAGAGATGGGGATCTAGGACCCGCGGCCAATATTTGCACGGTCTGCTAGCGGGCAGATCGTTCCTCGCTGCGGGGATGTTTACTGCTGCCGCCCGACACCTGCGGTCGAATAATACGACCAGAGAGTCTCTACCCAACCCTTCCCTCACAATCCTCACACCCTTTCCCACCATCAGTAAACAAGGCTTCGCAGCAGGACCGTAACCCCCCTACACTATAGCGGGCGCTTATTTGCTCGCTCCTTCTCCGCAGATCCTGCCACTATTCCCCAGGGTCCTTCTGCCCCTCTCCCCCTCCCATATCAGTAACCCCTCAGCGAATCCCTTTCAGAAATGTGGGAATAAACACCCTTATTCCACCGTAAAAATATTATTTTCACATAACTGGGGTAGAAGAAAATCTGTAGCTTATACTTGGAAAAACCACAGAAAGGATTTGAAAGGTAAAAAGTATCGGAGGGGGATGAAGAGGACAGATGACCATTGTACACAGAAAATATGTAATATGTAACGAGGCCATGGCGAGTAAAGCAGCGCAAAGAAATAAAGTATTGATATGTTCGTGGCAAAGTACACGTTTGAAAATCGTCTTGTCATCAACGTCAACAATAATAGTTCAGGGAATTTCGTGAACTCAGCGACCAGCCGGCTGGACTGCACAGTCCTATATACATTCTATCCTCAGCTACTTGTACATTGTCTGCCGCTCCAGTGAGTGACCAATCGAACATCTGAATAGGTGGCGCGAGAGTCTGTGAGTAATTTCAAGTAGGTCTGCTATTGGTTCAGAGTTCTCTGCGAAGTGTTTCAGCTACAGTGACGCATTCGCGAAAGTAATTAACATGAACGGAATTTTGTAACCAAACACCTCAAGTGAAATCACCATATTTCCAGGTCTCTATAAATAATATGTGTTATTGTTGCCTCAGATATTTATTTACGATTGCGGTGACAAATGTTCACTGAGTTGATTAGTTAAACAGCTTTGTTCTTTGTAATAAATTAGCTGGGAATCTGCTCACTTTTCTTTGAATATAGTCAAATGTCAAACCTTCACCCGGGGCAAGAATTTATTGTGATTTGTTCCCTACCCCCCCTTTTTTTTTCACCAACCTTTTTCTATCAGTCGGATCAACCTAACAATAATAAACGTGTCTCGCATACGTAGTTTTGCGCTCGCGTAAATAACAATATAACGTTTTAGTATAAATACATAAAACCTGTACCTACTAGCTACCATTAGCAATGTTTTAAGTGTGCATGGTAATTATATATATTGTAATTATGACATTATATGGTGTTCAAGGTTAATAAAAAATACAAAACTAGTAAAAGTCTAAATATTGGTAGATATTGTATCTTTTTTTATCCCTAGATCCGCCCCTTGCCTGACGCCATACTACTGTACGGGAGATTTTCATGTCTGGGAAACCTGTTGATCGGTAAGGAGGGAGTGTCGTATGACCCCTTGGTCAATAACCCTAAGAGGGAATAACAAACTAGAGAACAGTAAATGTTAACCAACGTGTGCTCGGTAGAATTATTTCTGAAATAATCCTACTTTGATATTAGGAAATATACAACTAATTTAAATTTAAATCTTTTAGTTTCATATTTTGAAATTTTCAATCTAATGCCTCTAATGACTAATACCTTCCACCATTACAGCAGTACTGATTTCCTGTAAAATTCTACAAGACGTAAGGGCATTAAATTTATTAAGAACGATAAAATAAAATTAATGAAATCCGACTTGGTTTTATGATTTTATATTTTGTTTCACCCTTAAAAATATTTTTGAGGAATCAGTCATAGGGTCGTTGAAGAAATATCTTTCACGTAAATGCCCGGAGAGTAATATAGGATTAAAGTGTGAGGTACGGTGTGCGAACAACCTTGGGATGCGTGTTGGAAAATCAAGACACGTAGAAAAGTTATTGTCCCAAAGGTGTCGTACCTCTGGCAGCTTTATCATTGTGATTATAAGAAGTGGAGGGGATGGTGGGATAAGGAAATAGCAGCGTGAAGCATTTATTAGCGGGCAGTGCTGTACGACGTGTGGAGTTTGAGTTCTATCGTAGATTTATCATGTGTCAACTAAAGTTTGCAATCATAACAACGATAGCAACCATACATGCAATGATTCGATCTCGGCCTTCGAAATGTCTTTCCCGACCATTGAGATGCCGATTCCAACCCTCGACGTGTCGATCCCGATCTTCGACACTTCGATCCCGGCCTCCGACACGTAAATTCTGATCCTCAACACGTCGACATCGATCCGACCCTCGTCATATCGATCCCGACCATCGACACAAACCCTTGCTTTGTCATGATGTATTCCAAAACACTGTTGGCATACATCAAATGTCGATGTCGACTGGACGTGTAAATATCTCGTACAGACCTATATTGACGAATATTATGGAACGGCTTTGTAGAAATACATGCAAATGTGAGTCAGGATAAAATTAGGTACCGCTAGTGATCATAATCGAAATACCCACAATTCCCGGGCTAGGAAGACAAAAAATTTGTCGCAAGCGGTTTCTGTACCATTTGACAGTTACTGCTACATATATTATCACTGGTAGTTATTTGTATATAATTTCCGTAGTAACTAGTAAACACAAATTCACACCATGTATGGATTTGTGTACTTCTCGTAATTTAAGGAGAGTCATCGACGAGAAGACTCACTCCAGTTTAACGTCTTGAGCTTATAATCTATCCATTCCAAGACTGCAGCTTGTGTCACTCCGCCTGTTGGCGCGCTTGAACGGCATTGGCTGTGCAACAACCGTCGCTCCACCCCCGTGTGTTTCGCGAGCTATCGACTGGCGACAAGTGGAGAAACGGAATCGCGCCTCGCTGTTTGTGGAGGAAATGGAATCACGACGGACGTTGGCGTCGTCGCGTAAGTCGTAGTTAAACCATTCCATGCACATATAGTATTTCCTGCGCACAGAGTTATATTATATTACAGATTATTAAAAAAACGTAACTAAGCAATTAACTCATTTATCCTGAACTAAAACATAGAAATTTAGCGTAGGACCTATTTCCGGTCGCAACGACACTGTTAACTAACCAGCCAACCAATGATCAAGAACTCACCTGTAACAGTGTTTGTTTCTGCACCACGGTCGTAGAAGAACAGGTCTGGACACTCGCCTATCTACCAATGTATTTTATTTGACCCTCTTGTCGCTTGGCTGTAGTTCGTCAAGTTATACCGAGAATGTCATACTTTTTGGCGCTGTAATTCGGGCGGTCGGACTCAAACTCCGCCCACTTTTTTCAATTGTTAATTTTATAAAGTAAATAATTATTGCTGGGGCCTTTTCTTGAATTTGTGAGCGAAGGAAGTATTTCATAAATTGATAAAAAATTACGTTTTAATAAATTGTCTATCCTAGTGGGATGGAAGTGGGTGGAGTTAGAGTCCGACCGCCCTAACTGCAGCGCCAATAAAACACAACACTCTCGGTAACTTGGTGAACTGCAGCCAAACAACAAGGGGGTCAAGTTTCCAGGCGAGTGTCCAGACCTGTTCTTCTACGACAGTGTTTCTGCTGCAACCTAGGACTGGATACAGTATTTATGCGATGAGACAAGTGACAAGCGAGCCAGAGTCGGCCTAAAGAGCACGTGCGGTTACAACTCCGATCGTGTCTTTGTGTCTCGAATACACACATTTCAAAGCTGCAGGAAATGTATACACAAATAAATACGAAGTCTTAGAACTGTTCTGAATGCGTAGTTTTTTATATTTATTGATATGTAAACGGGAAGTAAAAAAAAACTATGGAGACATTGGCAAACCATCTGTAAATTAACGGTAAAATTGTTTCCAATTAATGCTAACGCTGGTCATTATTAAATAACGCGCGCAAAAGCTAATTTAAAATCCCAAAGATAGATACTTATTTATTCGTGCTTATTGGTATAGGTTCGGGATATAATGAACACTTTTGAAACATACTTACTTTTCATTCCTTTCAGATAATTTAGCCTTTTCGTCCAAGTTTTAATGTAAAGAAATCATTCTTAGTAACAATGAAAATGTACAGATTATACTGCACTAAAAAGTAACCATCTGAGATAGCTATAAATATTTATTTTTAATTATTACTCTAGACACAATGATCTACGAAAGTTCTAACATTTTTCACGAACGACGTATAGCAGCGTTGAGATACATTCAGTGTCCTAGAGTGTAATAGTCGTGCTTCGACATGTTAACTATCTCCGGTGGAATTGCTGGCCACCAACTTGTGTTGATTCATTGTCCTCGGAATCACGGCCATAGAGGCTGTGGTCAACACGGCTTGTTTTCTCTTTTTTCGTATTTCGTTGTTTGTTTTTTTAGTCTCTTTCTAAGATTTTTGGGACGACATAATATTGCAATGGCGTATGTCCAAAATAATACATTTTGTCAAAACATACGTAAGTTTGTGCATGGCGATGAAAATATGTATTTTAGCCAACAAAATTCTTTTTTGCTGAAAAACCAATGAAACACGTTAAAAAAACTGGTTCTGTTGGTAAAATAAAACGCGTGTTAATCAGGACTAAATCATCCTGTCGAGGGGACAAAATTATTCAGGCAACCACATAATTTGTTTATTCAAAGCTTACATGGTTTTTTGCCATATACGAACACTATATACAGTTGACTCAACAAAATCTTTTTCTCTATTCATACATCTGCTTGTAAACAGAGAAAATATTTGGCACTGTTAATTTTCAGATCCGGTAACATTAGTTTATCTTCGCTGTCCTCCCCCACAAAAAATACCATTGATGTACCTTACATACTTTCGTAATACTCCTATACGTCGGTATGGTAAATTTACAAATAACTGTTTTTCAGTGTGTGTACTATTCTTTTGAAATTTGGGCATGAAAGCCTGCTGCAAGATATCACCGCTGTCGCAAGATCGAAATCAGTGATAGTAAAATTACACTGTGCAAGAATCCACACGGTGCGTCTAGTTTTAAGGTCATTATAGGTAGTTATTTTTCACACTTGTGCAAAAAACTAAAAAAATTTCTTAACGGAAAACTTTGAAAAAATTCAAGAATACGAGCGCCAAATGAGTGTGCAATTGTATGTAGACGTTTTGTGAAATAAGGCACAGCTCGTTCGCAAAAATATATTGCTTGATTTGGTTTATTTTTAATAATAAAATTGGTAATAGTTTGGGTACAAAATTCTCTAAATTATGAGGTTTATTGTTACCAAAAAATTAGGTACAAATAATATTTCATCTGTAACAAATCAGTGTAGGAATTTCTTCGATATGAACATTATATTGCCTTAAAAAAATTTCAAAATTACTGTAAAACTGTCAGGCGTGGCGTCAATGCAGAGTTACTACAGACGGTACAAGGATGGGGTGCAGATAAGGAAAGATAGCTATTCCTGAGAGACATGGCCGTCACCCGAAGTATGGATGAAATGAGCATGGAGTAGCGGCGGAATATAAGGACAGGGTAAAACAGAAGTATCTGAGAATATCGCAATGCCCGCCCCGTTTCTCCATGTGTGAAAATACGGAAGACTACGTCTTGAATATAACCTTTATCGCCAAGGTGAAAACGCCAGCTGTCTGCTTGGGCCATTAACTTTTCGCGGAAAGAATTTTGCCCCAGTTTGTTTCAATGCCTTACCTGTGTATCTGTAGTTTTACTTCGTAGTCAGTGATTGGATATTTTAACTCTCACGTATTTTGGGTTTCTAACAGCCAATCACAGACGTGTAGTGTTGAACTAACCTTATTATGACTGACACAGTCAAATGAGATACATCACTTCACAAAGACATGCTGCCAATAACCACAAAGCATAGCTGCATATGTGCACGTAAGGCACTGAAACAAAGTGGGGCAAAATTATTTTCGCGTTAAGTTCATAGCCCTACCTATAATTGAAAGGCATATTAATTAGAAGTCACTTTTTCCCATCTTTCCCACTACATGCTGTCTTAATAGATCGTTTTCAAGTTTTTATCTAGTAAAATAAGATGTCTCGGTACTGATGTTACCAATTTAATGCAACATGCGGCAAAATAGCACTTAATATCAGAATTGAAAAATAACATTTCTACAAAAAATAACGACACAATTAAAACTGATTAAGTAAATGAACTATTACGATAGATATGGCAATATTCTCACTAATTCATATTGAGAATATCGTAAAACAAATTGAGAATTAACGTAATACATTTACTAAAATTGTATTCTGATATTTGAAAATTAGATAGTAGAAAAAAAATTAAATTATTTATTTTCTGTACGTGTAACAAAAGCGAATTTTGAAAAGTTATAAAAATTTTATATTAAAAATGTAATTAATAATATTTTTTATCGGGGAGATGTTATGCTCGGCAGTTATAAGGGAAAGGAATATTCTTGGTATTTCTGCAGCGGAAAACTACTCCGACAGGAAAGTATTGACGTAGTAACCATACTTAAATAAAGACAACAATCTTGTTTGGTCGTCAGTTTTTTCTGGATTATTCTTTCAACAGTTTGTTCTGTGTGAAAACTAAAGAGCAAAATTGATTACAGAACATATTGTTACATCTACAGAAGAGATTGTTGCAATAACAAATAACAATACAGACAGTAATGACAACCAAAGAGGACGGTTGTCATTATTTTAACTAACTTCACTTCTGGTAACAATCGTCACTTGTGACTGTCTTTCGTCAGCGACAGCGATTAAGATGGTCACTCGAGACCACGGTCGTAGAAGAACAGGTCTGGACAGTCGCCTATCTAACAATGTATTCGCTTGACCCTCTTGTTATTTGGCTGTAGTTCGTCAAGTTACCGAGAATATTGTGTTTTATTGGCGCTTCAGCCAGGGCGGTCGGACTCAAACACCGCCCATTTTTTTCCATTGTTAAATTTATAAAGTAAATAAACATTCCTGGAGCCTTTTCTTAAATTTGTGAACGAATCAGTATTTCGTAAATTGATAAAAAATACATTTTGATAAATTGGTTATCTTAGTGGAAAGGAAGTGGGCGGAGTTTAGTCCGACCGCCGTAACATCAGCGCCAATAAAACACAATATTCTCGGTAACTTGGTGAACTACAGCCAAACAACAAGGGGGTCAAATATCCAGGCGAGTGTCCAGATCTGTTCTTCTATGGCCGTGCTCTGTCTTTATATCGTATTCTCTAACACCTCTCTTTACCAGAATTCTTATATACTTGGCAACACTGTAGGGTGTGTTCAGAAAACTTTCATACATCTTGCTAAATTATATTTACTCCCTTTTCACAGCATATTTTGAACTACTAATTACTTAAGTTTAGTTTAAATTATGTAAAACATATTTGTTCCTCTTCGGAATTCCGATTTTAAAAGTTATAACTTCATCTCGTCTCTCGTGGAAAGGTAGTGTGACGCGCTTACAAGTTTTAGTATCTCCGGCCAAGAGATAGCAGCACGTGTGTACTGTTGTATTGAATTTGTTGTTTGCGTCGGCATTAAAAGTTATTATAAACAGACATATAATTCCCCAAACATGTTTCATTATTGAAGGAAAAATAAAATAATGTATTTCTGTCCTCTTCCAAGCAATATTTCAATCGGATTTGTTCTCCAACGAGCATGGCCGTAGAACACAAACTAAATATGTCGGCCATTTTCATGAACTTTGTCTCGTAACAACACCCTAGAACCCTGGCTTTATATAAAGAGAGTTACGAAACTTTTGAAAGACAGTCACGACACCCTTTTTAGTTAAAGAATACCAATTCGTATAATAAAAATAGTCACTTACAGAATAGGCCCCCTGAAGTGGGATAACTGCGACAGTACTTTTGTTTCAGAGCACGTAGCACACGCATGGATAAAAATCCACAGGACAGCAAAATCTAGTGTTTCGTAATCACGCACAATTCCCGCCGTAAATTCTCTTCACGGCGACGTGCCGCGGAAATGGGCGCGCTCTGCCGGGACGCGACGTTGCCATACGCACAAAACCAAGAGATGGCAACGTTAGATTCACATGCAAATTCCCATATCTGCAATTTCATCTTCCGCCGGGCTCAGCCAGGGGTAAAAAAAATGAGCTCATCCTGTACAACAATAGAAATTACCTTGCTCTCCGCTGACAAAGGATCCTTAATGAAGTTCCAGCGGAATTAATTCCGTAACGTTGGCTATTTGTGACAATCCACATTTCCACAATAACAACTGGTCCAGGGAAAAATACAGAGAACTTCCCGGGGACACAGTAAAGCAATTCGTATTCCAACCTTGCCACAGCAAGGTTTTTTGTAGTTATTGTTATCATGATCGCCCGTGAAATTCTGACAATACTGCTACAGATGAGAGTGAGAGAGGGAGTGGAAGAGGGAATGAGATGTTGATACAGATAGCGAGAGAGAGGAAAAAAGGGCAAGAAAAGGGGGAAGGGGAGTGATGTGAAGCAAACACACGGATTGACAGCGTAGTGTTCCTTGAGCACAGAAATATCACTATAAAAATAGTTTTTAAATTTAGCACACGTGTGTATACGAGCGGTAAGAAAGTAGGTATGGTAGAATTGTTTCCCAGACATCCACAGTAGCACTGCTAAACCTTTTTAGAAAACAGTCACATATTTCCCCGTTCATTCCGGCGCTGCTCCATACTCATATCTAGAGATGATGGTTTATCGCGGGATAACTTGACTATTTGCTAGGCTTCAACATACGTTCAACTTATCAAAAGATTACTGGCTTTTCCTTGTACGTGGAGCTACTGCCCTATTTGACTGAGCCAATAAGAATACCGCTATTATAATATTTAATGCATGTTATTGGTCTGCAGACAGCTACGTTGTGTCAGTGTTTTCAAGGCTATGTTGACACAAAACATTTTCGCGATATACCATCATCTCTACTCACATCATGTCACCCCCACCAGCGCTATAGACCTCGATGATAAGCGCTGACCAATACCTCTTCACTCACACATTCGAATCCTTCCACTACGCCTAGCTAAAAACAGCGCTATCTGACTGTCGCACGTCAAACTGTACTTGCTGGATGTTTGCGAATCATAGAATCGTGCACTGAACATTACTGCAGACTTCTACACCAACAACTTTTTATGGTCGGCGGGAATCTCGCTAGTTCAGCGCTTGGCTCGTCGTGTTGATACGACATATGATTGGTAGGGACATGAACTTTTCGCGAAAAGAATTTTGCCCCACTTTGTTCCAGTGCCTTATGTGCACGTCTGCTGTTCTGCTTCACATATATTGGCAGCGTGCCTTTGAACTGTGACGTTTCTCATTTGACTGTACCAATCACAATAAGGTTACTGTAACACCACACGTCTGTGATTTGCGTGTAAAACCCCACGACACACGAATGT